>JAFLJL010003836.1:0-27542 GCA_018398815.1 Conus ventricosus
ACCCCCCCCTTGGCAATCTTCTTCTTTTCCATCCCCAATTAAGCGCGGTTTCTTAATCCTTCGGGGAAAGACTCACAGAGCCTTTTTTAAAAGATGTTTAAAATCTACGTTATCGTCGCCGCTTTCACTCCCCGCGTGCGGCTCGCATGGGATGCGAGTCTATCCTCCAAGTGGGTTCTTCAAATCATCATCATTTCGCTCTCCCTTCCTCTTCTTTTTGGAATCTCCTGTCTTCCCTATTTGGCCGACGACCTAGTGCGATCAAGGGGTAGGATCCGGCTATTTGTCAACCGCACGGCTTTCTTTAAAAGCTTTATTATTTCTAATCGTCGGTCGAAGTGTAACGCTCGTTCGGTACCGTAGTCTGGAAAAGGACGATTCCAACGTGACCTTAGCACGACGCCTCGATATTGGCTCGCGAGGGTTTTTTTTTTTTTTTTTTTTTTTTTTTTTTTTTTTTTTTTTTTTTTTTTTTTTTTTTTTTTTTTTTTTTTTTTTTTTTTTTTTTTTTTTTTTTTTTTTTTTTTTTTTTTTTTTTTTTTTTTTTTTTTTTTTTTTTTTTTTTTTTTTTTTTTTTTTTTTTTTTTTTTTTTTTTTTTTTTTTTTTTTTTTTTTTTTTTTTTTTTTTTTTTTTTTTTTTTTTTCTCGTTATCCGACTAGCTTTTTTTAGGAAGATTAACTTGAACTCTTCAACACGTCTTTTCAGGAATTCCGATAAAACTTCTACATCGTAAACGGCTCGTGCCTTAAAAGACCTTAATCCAGGCGTTGCTCGAACAGTGCGTACTATAAGCCGCGCTGTCTTTACGCCAAAAGACTCGCGAATCTTCATTGTCCAAAGCGTTGTTTTGTAAAGATTACTTTAGTTTTCCCGTACCGTTGTTCAAATTCTTTTTAATTATCCATCAGACTTTCGAACTTAGGTGACGAAACGCTCTTTTCGCGGTTTACGTGTTAAATCCTACTCGCCCAACGGACGGGTCAAGGCTGAGTCAAAGGGGTTGTCGAGTTTGTCCATATAGGCTTATTATCAATAGGCTTCGGATCAACAAACATTGTAATTCCCTCAGTACTTTCATGTTACTTGGCGACGGATTTGCTCAACAGGACAAAATTTGTCTCCGAGATACTTTCGAAAGCATTTGGTCCAAATAGACAACGTATGTGAACAAGGCTTTTAGTCCAGATTCTAGATTCCCGAGAAGGCTTATAGTCCAAAATCAGATTATTTGAACAGCTACCTTAGTCCAACCAACTTCTTTCCCCAATCCGTATTGCGAACGACTTTTTCCAACGCCTGGTTTACGCATACGCTTACTTTGGCCGATCAGGACTTCTCTAGTCACGATCATGACTACGTTGTCGAACGCGTTTTTGGTCAAACAGACACTTTAAAAACACTTTACTTATCAGACTACTATGCGGCGCGTTGATTTAGTCTAAACAGACTACGTATCGTCGACAGCCTTTTAGTCCAAAAGGACTTAACTTTAGTACCAAACAGATTTACTTGTCGTAACAGCCTTATTTTAGGCAAACAGGCTTACCTTTAGTCCGACACCTTAACAAAGGCTTATTTTAGGCTCAAAATCAGCTTATCGCTAGTTTGTCCAAACAGGATTATTTGGCCAACAGATCTTACTTTAGTCCAAACAGACTTATTCATGTGCCATCACGCTTTTTTAGTCCAAACAGACTACGTAGCCAATCGGGTAACCTTACTTTGGTCCCCCTATTTAGTCCAACAAGACTACTGTAGGAAACAGGCTTATTTTAGCTCAATAGGCACCGATTACTATTAGGTCGAAAGTTGCGAACAGCTTATTTTGAAGAAATCGTTCTTCTTCTTCTTCTTTATATCCGATCGTCCGGGCATAGCGACAGCTTTTTTGGGAGGACGGACGTTGAAAGCTTTCTGTCTCGAGTCTTTTTGCTGGAGAGGGATACATTAGGCGGAAGGATTTTAACCAAAGTATTTCGGAAGGGCGAAAATTTGTTGCCTTGGATTGGAATCGACTCTACTTTCATCTTCTTTCAGTGGATTAGTCGATGGCGAAAGGAATTTCCGTTGCGGACTATTTTTGTTTTCTACTTGCCCGAGGATTTTCAAAAGCCCAAGTATAAATCAGGCATCCTTCTCTTCGGGATTTTGAGTCAACCTTTTCAGTCAAAAACAGACCTCGTTAAAGCTTTGCCCTAAAATCTTAAGTCAAACTAGATGTTCGTTCATTTTTTTAGGAGAAATTTACTTATATCAAAAGAATTAGTATTTAGCTTACTTTTGTCAAAGGTTACCTAAAGTCAACATTTTTATTATCAGCCTCTACTTTAGAAAGAAAGTTTATGTCCTTTGCAACAGGATTTCAACCGTTTTTCAAAGGCAATTTTGGCCGATAGGCGATTTAGACTAATACATGGACACGGTTTATTTCATTGGACTTAACAACGGACTTACTTGTACAGGCTAGTTGTTGGAGTTAATTTGTTCGGCTTATGTGGGACAGCTTATGTTAAGAAAAACACTTGAGTAAGACACATTTTAGCACAGAAGCCAAAGAACTCAAAGAGGGACAGCGGGCGGCCGAAACAACAAAAAAGACGTTGGAACAACATCTTTTTGACTTGCAAAAGAAAGACTATTGGACTAAGTGCCTTGATATCAACAGTTTATTTGGACTGAAATTACAGCTCTCAAAGACACAGTAAAGGCCGATTTGGCCGGTGTTATGCTGAGGGAAACCGAACTTTAGCTGGAAACAGATTTTCTTGCCATTAACGGTTTATCCAAACCTTACAATAGCTCTTTGGACAGTTGCATTAAGTCAATTGACTAGTAAATATAGCTATTAGAACGTTACTTGGGTCTACAAAGATAGTATTTCAGACATGTAAATGGTGACTAAGATACCTCTTTCAGACACTTTATAGGTGTCAATCTTAGGAGAAAGCCTATCCGAACGAGAAGAAACAGGCTTATTTGGAGTTAAGGGAAAGTTTGGGAAGGGTTTGATGGTTCCACAGAGCTGCAATCGTCAAAGGACTCGTAGACGGAGAGAGGCGACATAATTAGGAGTTCTAATCTTCCCACCATCTTGAAGAAAGGAAAACTGCTTTGGGGACGGTCAGTCACGATACTACAGCGCATAAGGAAGCCCACTGAGAGAAACGTCGACCTAATTTTTTCCAATCCAGAGACAAAGAGTACGGACATCATTTCTATTGGGAATGGGAGGTCACAGGTCTTATCGCAGAATAAAACACAATAAAAGTCCATTTTGACTTTAAATTTTGGACTCTTCAGACCAGCGAGGTTATTTTGACTAAAGTCGTCGGACATGTAGAAGTTATTAGCTCTTTGATTTGCATAAAGGATAAATCAGCTAATTAGCAAAGTAGAAGTCTCTTTGGCTTACATAAGGTTTTTGGAGCGCAAAATAGCTGTTTGATTCTTTTATGAGAGGAATGGCCAAAATTCAGTGTAACTTATTGGTGTATATGCATAGTGATACAGTTCAAAACCCTTATGCTTTTTTGTATAAACCCACCCTTTACGTTTAGTTTCATGTTTTCAAGACTATTTTAAAACATGATAGTCTGGACGAAAACGAAGTTTGACAACATTCTGATGCTTTGTTGGCGTTAGAAGCAAATAGCAGAGTCTTCTCTTGTCATTTCTCATACACCCATTTGGAGTTTTATCTTTTCTCATAAATCGTTAAGAGTTTTTGCGACGAAACATTTACGACGAACAGTTTTCGAAGACAACAGTCTTTGGGTTCCTTTTTAAAAATATTGTCTTTGAGATAACGAATTTTCCTCATAAACCAAAGGAAAGTCCAATTATATAGTGGTTTGGTTCCGAACACTTTTTATTTGAACTAGTTATCTTTTAAAATTCAAAATCGGTTTGCCTTAATACATAATCAGAACCAGGGCATAGTGAAAATTTCTAGTACACGTAAAACCTTGGGCATGTTTCATACAGTTTAGTAGTTTTTCAGTCTTGCAAAATTAAAAGCTCTCGCATTGTCGAGTTTGTTCTAGGCCCTTATTGGCAAAATAACGCACAAACTTCGGTTTTAGTCTTTGCTCCCTCGCTTGCTTACGTTTTATACCAATGTAAGTTTACCCGCTCCAAAGACATAGAAACAGCGCACCGTGTTCAAGCATAAACACAATCAAAGGATACAGTCCGTTTAGTTTTTTTTCAACCCTTTAAGCTTTTATCACAAGCTCTTCTTACACGATTTCTTAACCGTTTGAAAGGTCTATTTAGATATTAACATAAACGCTCTTGGACTTTCAGTTTGGACATTGCCAAAAAGGGCAAATTAAAGGGACGGCCTAAAAATTATTTATTTAAATTTCCATATGCTTGTGACACAAAATTTGACTCTTTCTGTAAGCTAGCCTTTCTCTGTTCTCTGTTATACAAGACAATTATGGTTACGAAAGAATGTCTCTGAACTCTCTTGTATATCGACCACAACAATTAGGTACGAGCGATGATGTCCTCGTAAAATTTGGACGATTTACGGGTCTGCGCTGCTAGCTTTTTTTCAGTTTGAGGGAAAAGGGAATACTCTTGGTACCTCTTTAGATGAATCGGGAATGAAAAATTTTTTTTGGGGTTCAGAGCGAGCAGGGATCTAAAGATAAGCTAGGAAACAGAGAAGGACGGATTGGGTCAGACAAAAAACAAAATAAGTCAGGGAAACACTTTATTCACTTAACCAGATTACAAAACAAACCTCAGTTCACCCCTGGCCTTTCTTTCTTTCTCGTCTCTTACTAGACATTAACATTGATAACTTAGGCCTTGTTCTTCGATTATCCGTGGGCCGGTGTAGTAGTATAGACTATTTACTCCTTACGCAGCTAGCATGTACGGTAAGTAAATAGCAGCCTCCGTTCGTCAAGTTATTTCGAGGTTGCCTTTGCACCTGTCTCCCTTTCTGGGGTAAAAAGGAACTGAGGAGCCTCCTCTCCGAACTTGGACGCCTTAGTTCGGAATCTTGGAGGCTCAGTTTGAAACGGAGACGCGTTGCGGAAGCAGGTAAAACTGATGCGTTTGCTTCGAAAACGGTGATAGCGAGTGCTGTAATCTTTGCGAGTGGAGAGCGTTAAAAATCGGCTTAAAAAAGCTAAGTTCCCTCGAGTTTGGACCAAAAACTTCTTCTTCTTACTTCTCAAACCTTCTCTTTCCGGCTAGGAAAGGGTTTACGTTGAAGTAAGGACACCTGTTCTAGGGTGGGTAAGGGTACTTTTTTCAACGTAGTAGATCAGGTCCTGCTTGTTCTTCGTGGCGATGTTATTCGTGAATTTGCAACCGAGCGTATTCTAAGCGATCGGTGAGGAAAATTTGGACTGGGCCAGCGCAAGGGAGTTGTCGAGAGTTCCGGTAAAACTTCGTATTCTGAGCGATCTCTGTTCTCCGGATATAACACTGTGAGGGAGAAGGGGGTGATTTACTTGTTCATACTGCACACAAAACGACCCGAAAAACTTTCTGATTGCTTATAAAACGTGATAGGATGCCGAACTAAGCACGCTGGGCAGGTGTCTAATCTTCAAAATTGTCATTTTCCTCCTGGTTTTTTTGGTCTTTTTTGTCACTAAGTAGGTAAATGCGATACGTTGACTTTCTATCTTCTCTTAGGTTTTTCTACGGTTCTAATACTTTAAATGGGTTTTTAACTATTTCCCCTTACTCAGGAACTGAACGCCTAAATTTTAGTCCCTCTCTGTAAGCTTTGACTGAATACCACAAAACAGGAAACAAAGCTTTTTTCCCGCTTTCAAATTCAGCTTAAATTTACTAAAAGGATGAAAAAAATCTATCTTTATTTCCTTAATGCACGGTGTAGGGAGGGAAATATTACATATTTATTTACCCCACCTCGCACGGGTTGATGGGGAGGGAAATATTACGTATTTACTTCTTGACTGAAAAGGGAAAGATAGCCGCACACCGTCACGCTCCAAGTGTATTTACTTCTGTCTCTGTCTTATATAATAGATACTGAACGAGATCCGACAGCTAGTCTTTTCGACATTAAGGACCTATCAGAGATTCATCTTGTAAAACGATCTATTAGTGATTAAAAGAAAATTTTTTTTTAATTAATGTGACGACGGGCAGCGAGTTGTTCAGCCAATAAACATGACAAATCTAATTTGATTGCAGTCCTGGTGATCTGCGGAAGCAAAACCCGCGAGCAACGCGCCTTCTTTAGGCGAACTGCGGAGATTTTGAAAGCTATCTCTTTTGAAAAAGTTAAGACAGAAGGTCCCTTGGTTTAAGAACGCCTGATGGTAATTCGACTCGACTGTCTTAGAAGCGGAAAACCCAAAGTATACCCGGGACGTGCGTGCATTTCTGGAAGGGGTAACGATACGGAGAAGAAGCCTTCCTTCGGGCTTTCCACTTTTCTTCTTCTTCGGTATGCGGGCGCCACCGAAAACGACTTTTTTTGTCAGATTCGGTTTTCATACGGCTCGGTAAAAGCCTATTTTACGCGTAGCAATTAGACGGGAACTTATTCGGAGGTACGTAAAACATCACGGTATCTGCGACATTGACCCTTTCCCAAAAGGATACTTCACCTTTACCTTTCCCAGCGAGGGGGTCGAAGGAATCTGGCAGGTCGCCGTCACGCATTGGAATGACACTCTTTTTCGGCCTCTTGTAACCTAACTGAACCGTTCAGTGGCGATTCGGCAGTGAGCAGGTCTCGCGTTCTCGCGTTAATTTTACGCAGTTTCTTAACATTCTTTCGCAAAGTCTTACGACATGGACTCAGACGAACATTACCGACGCGTGTTAACGTTTTATGGTCACTACGTATATTATTGTACACTATTGTTTTCTTTTGCTTTTATCACGCGGTTAGGGTTCTTTGAGGACGCTTTTAAAAATACTGTTTCGTAAGAAAGTTGAGGAAGGACCGTCCGCAAGAACGTTTAGTCTAGAGAGAACCAGAGACTGCAGAGAAGATCTCTTGACAGACAGACTAGAAAGACAAGACAAAGAAAGAAGAGCACAGACGCATAGTAGAGTAGAGACAACAGAATAAAGAGCCTTCTACCCATCATAGCCGATGCGAGCTGGGCGCATCAAGGAAGGTAATTACATTGCAAGCAGAACGGACTAAGGCGAGGCGACTGATCTTTAATGTCTAAATATTTTCCCTTCCCAGGTCGATGGCAATACACTGCAAGCAGAACGGACTAGCCGATGCAAGGCGACGATCTTTAATGTCTAAATATTTTCCCTTCCCATCACAGCCGATGCGCTCGGTCATGTCACACAACATCAGATGAGAATTTAAGTTAAGCAAAGAATGATCGTCTACGTACGCGACATTTTACTGTTCCGAGATTCCGACTAAGGCGGTTCGTGCTTGGATCACCATCGGAGAGGTTTTACTGAACTTCAAAAACGTATAAGCGAGTTGCGAATCATCGTTGTTCATCGCTTCACGGAGAACCGAGCATTAACGTTCTTCTTCTGAGAGTCTTTACCGGTTTAGAATCGCCCAGAGTCGAAGGAGTTTCTGATTACGATCGTCGGATTACCGTATACTATTTACAGGTGGACAGAAATAAAGAGGGCGTTGAAATGTTCACGGTCGCCAGTAACAGCGGGTTCGAGCCGGGGTCTTTACGCCGCGGGGAACATCCTTTCCTTAAAAAGGTTTTCTTTTCTAAAAAACTCGCCGTCGAAAGCGCCAAGGAAGAACTTTTGGCCTACGACGTCGTTTACAAAGACATGAGAAAAACCGCTTTCGACGAATTTAAGTACAACCGGTTTTGAAGCTCCATTCCTCGTGTTTGAGGAAGAAGTGATGATGATGATGACGGGGGCGAGCTTTGCAACAACGGGGTCGTGGAAAAAGAATGCGTTTTAGTCGAAGACTCCGTCCAAAGTCGTATACAGTTCCTTCGAGCGGGGGGACGTTGCCCTCGGTTAAGATGGCCGCCGTGAGAAACTTTCGGATCGCGATCCTGGATATAGAGGCCGTACACGGCGCGTGCGTCTCCCCGTCCGAGGGTAGTAGTAGTAGCAACGCAGACTTTTAGCCGATTTCGGGTGGGGGAAGATAATGACTTCGCAGATAAGCGTCGTAGTGTTAGACACTCAACCCGGCTACCAATTTTACAAACGACCAAAGTCTTCCTGTACGGTCTGCTAGATTATCTGGATCGGACGATCCTCATTTTACGCGGTTTCTGCGCAACGAAACTATCCACGATGAGATGTTTCCGCGGGCCGAGGGATATTTACCCCTTCCGGATTACGAGTATCGCACGGATGGGGGTAGATACGCGAAGGGTTTACGTGCGAAGCGCCATGCTGCGGCGTTTCTTCGGGATCTCGACGCTCTCGAGTAGACGTTATTTCCGGTTTTAATCACAAAGGGCTTTCGACCTCCCTCATTTGCTGAAACGCGCCGGAGGGGTTGTTGGACGAAGAGTTCTTCCGCCTCTCGAGTCGACTTCATAAATACAAGAATCTGGTCGATATAGATAGGAGGAAGAAATCCGTAGAGAAGTTGGTGAACTATTTCAGTGAAAAGCGTTCGATTACGGAAACTTCGAATTTCAGACCAATACTTTCATCGGCATCCACAGCGTGGACGTTTGAAACGCTTCTATCCTCGTAAGAAGCTTTAAAGAGGTGGCAAAAAAAACGTTTGACACGCTCGCAAACTGGATTTCGATTACAGGCAGATGACTCAAAAACTCTACGAATCCGTCTACACCCGCACAGGTTCATGGTTTACAACGCTTCGGACGCGCTCATCACGGCGGCTCTCCTCTTTCGTCCCGTTAACTTTCAAGCCGCTTTCCAGATCCCGGAAACGTTAGCCCAAACTTTCGTTTTGCAGCATCATCATTGCGTCATGAACAAGAAAATGGCGATGGTAGAATCGGCGATTGTACAAGCTGTTTCAGGGAACGCAGGATCTTGACGGACGACAGCTTCATGGCTGGACCAGATCGCCGAATACGTGATCAGGGAGGTGGTGGAGTTTATAGCGAACGGCAAACCCCGCTGGTTACTTTCACGCGCGAACTTTGCGAACAGAACTGGCACCGCGTACGGAGAAGAAATTCGTTTTAAAACGAAACTCTTGGCAGCGGTCTTTTTCTTCCCCCAGCAGCAAACGCACCTTGTGAGGAAATAGCGCGGTGTTAAGAAACTATACCGCGGCCCAAAAGTTCTTTACTTTAGCTCACCTGAAATCCTTTCTGACGGAGCTACTCAACAGGTTTCACAAATCGGTTCTCTTCTCGCCTCTGGTGTTCGGTTCCCCGAGAAACCCAGCCAAAACCATTACAACGTGGTCGGTTCCAATTCTGCAGGTTGACTTACGTGAAACAGCCCGGGGCTTACGTTCACCCGTGGAACGGGTTTCTACAAGGACATCGCTTTGAACGTCTTGGACTTTCAGTCCTTGTACCCTTCGGTGGCCAAAACAACAACATCGGGGAAGATTCCCGGATCTCTTATTCGGATCTGACCGGCGGCGGGGTTCGTTCGCGCTGTGGGAAGACGTGACGCCGACTCGGACGAGCTACGACATCCCGACGTCCGACGGTTTTAAAAAGAGTCGGTCCCCTTTAGAGGGGAGATGCTATACACTGGAGGGACGTGGAACGGGCGATGGAGAAGGAAGGTGCCGAATTCGAGTTTCACCTGACCCCTAAACATCATTTTTCAGTTCGCAGCGCCTTCTTAAAACCCTCTCGAGCAGCGGGGTTTTTGTCAAACAACAGAGCGAGCTATTGGAACGGGTGGCCGACCATTTAGGTAAGCGGAAAGAAATCGCCTCTGTCTTTACCGAGGTAAACCAGATGATAAATTCGCCTTATCTAGTAAACCTAACGCGAGGGATGGGTCTCGAAGAAGCCCCTTTTTACGGACGAGGATCGCGACGACTCTTCCAAACTCGTTCGCGACCTGCGGCAGCTCCAGCTGCTCTGTAAATCGGAATCGGACGCTCCCGAAGCTCATCAACAATTCGCATTACGGCGTGACCACGCACCAGTGTTGCTCTTCGGTGACTCGAAGCATCACGGGCTCGGCAGGAAAGAAGCCATCTGGCCGTCGCCAGGTACGCTTCCGCCGTGTACGCGCCGAAATGGAACGAGGAAAAAACGATCCTTTATGACGTTGTCTTCGGGGGGGACACGGATTCCATCTTCGCGTGGATCGTGCACGTGCCCCATCGGCGGAAAACTGTGGGAAAAATGGCTCCGGAGAACCGGACCTTTTCCGTTTAAAAACTGGACGAAAGTCACTTCACTCGACTACGAGACGTTTTAGCGTGAAACGCGAAGCGGGATGACGAACGAAAGGGTTGATCATACAGTACATCGTCGGCGAACAGCTTTGCGCCGAGGTCAACTCCGATTACGTCGACAAACCGCCCATCGGAAGATTTTTCGCCCTCCGATGAAACGTTTCCCCGAGCGGGTGATGCGGCGGACGATGTTTTCTACCAAAAAGAGGTACGCCGGTTTGAGTTCAATCCCATCACGTGCCACGAAAAGTCCGTCGTTAAAGGCTTGGATCTGAAAAGGAGCAACACGAAACGATTTCGTGCGGGACTTGCAGTTGAGCTTTTTGCGGTGCTTGCACGTGCCTTCGGACCCTCTCTCGCTCCGGTTTTCGAGTCCGTGCGCGAGTTCGTTGGAACCTTCCTCAGTCAGAACGGCGGTAACCTCCTCCCGAGATCGCCTATCGCCTCACAGCAAACAGGCTCCCGAGCTCTATAAAAGATTCTGAAACGTAAAGAAACGCGGGAACTCGTCGAACGTTCATTTCTTCGCGCTTCCCGTCAAACGGGCCGAAGGGAGAGGGAAAAAATTTAACGTACGAAAAACCCTTTCCCGACTCCAAGAGCTCCAAGGGCGAGGCGGGGACATTACCGCTTGGTCGATTTCGATAAAATATTCGCGAGACTATTTAACGTGATTTTTGACTGGGCTAAAAAAACTGCTGGGATCTAAAGCGGTCAAAACCATCAGAAGGGCGTTTTAGCCGGGAAAAAAAAGTCCTCCCGAGCTGTTCGCAAAGTTTATAGCGCCTCCCCATCTATCGCGTGCGGGAGCGGCCAAAACAAACTTAACGCGGAAACTAGCGCTCCAGTTAAAAAAGAAGAAGAAGAAGAAGAAGAAGAAGAAGAATCAGGAATTTTATGGTTAAAACCTAAAAGGAAGACGGCCATAAAGAGAGCGAAACGACACTTTAGTAGCAGTAGCAGTGTAGCAGTAGTACATCCCCCCAAAAAAAACAAAAACGATGAGTATTAATAAAGTAGCACGGCCCGCTTTGACCTTAAAAGAGTATTTCAAGGGGAACGATCGAGTTTTTATTATAAATCCTTGGCCCTGGACCACCCACTTACCGTTTTTTCCAACTCTAGTACCTCAGCAGGAGGAGCAGGTATCTGGCACAGGTATTGCTGATAATGCGGCGGGAGAGATAGTAGATGAGTCGCAGAGCGATTCTCGGGGAATGGAGCAGTCACGGACCGTCCCGTTCAGGCCGAGGTTTCTGAAGATGTTCGGGCCAAGGAGGAACAGGGGGCAGGGTTAGAGACAGAAGAAATGGAGCAGTCACCGAGCAGTTCTGAAGATGTTCAGGCCGAGGTTGGAAAGCATCCTCAGGAACACCGGCAGTATCGTGGAGGGGTTCTGAGCGACAAGACGGACACATCCTGGTGGGCAGGGGTTAAAGCAGAAGATGGAGCTGGGCACCGAGATTTTAGATGTTCAGGCCGAGGTTGGAAAGCATCCTCAGGGAACAACAGGGAGCAGTAATCAGATAGGACTCAGAGGGGGACAGACCGTTGATAACATCAAAACGCTTCCTCTCCGGGCCGGAATATATTATAAATGGATCTCAGGTCATCACAAAGATCAGCACTATAGGCCAAAGTGTCCTGGAGCATAGCGTTTCTGGGAGTAAATGCATGGGTCGCAGAAATTCAGTTAACGCTGGACTCAGCGGGCAGCGCAACTGATTGATAGTGCGAATAGCGCTCCACTCCGGTCGAATAGATATTAAATGGAAAATTCAATACCGAAAAAAAAATATACAGCCTTATTTAAAGGGTCTGAGTATAATTTAGATATTTATTAAAATGGTCATCGGGCCTTTTAGCATTTTTTGGACGGAAGGCTACGATTGCTATGGCGTGTAGGTAGTACAGTGCGTGTTAAAGATCAGTAACATTGCACTTCACTCCGCCTTGTGAAAATTATACCCAACTGACCTACTACCTTGTAATTAAATACCGCGTCTGTCACTATACTACTAAACATATTTAAAAGATTCCAAAGGGAAACCGGGGTTTTGTGATTTTATATTGATCGCGTTATCACGTTGCAAGGCGGGTAAAGTTCGTAACAGAAAGTACATGTCCTGCAAGTCTGTTTTGTAAGCAATTTTTATACAAGGCGACTTTTCCCCCACACGGGGCCCTTGTACCACTACTACCATATTCGTATGCATATTAGTACTCCTTGTAGCGAGGGTTTGTGGATTTTGACTTCCGATTCGCTGCCATTTAAAAAACTCCGTTGAGAGTAAGCAAATCAGGCTGTAGTATAAGTAACAGAAGCAGTTACTTTAATTCTGGCGATAGGCTTTTTCTTAAAAAATGCCGCATTTATAAAAAAAGAAAAGGACTTCCACGAGGAACACAGGGAACCTTGATTAAAGCGAAGGATGTTTTCTTGTTGCATTTAGTACTCGCCTTATTAGGGAGCTAAATGTCATCAGAGTTTTCCTTTTCTATTCGCGCTGTTACCATCCCACCCTTTGGAACTAAATACTACCGATTGATGTTCATGTAGTACGCCTCCAAATATCAGGCTACTATAACTCCATCCCCAACTGCAAAGCTTTATAGGCGTTTACTGAACACATGATTGACTAACTAGTATAATAACAAAATATCTTACATGAGGTATAACAAAGGAACCTTTAGATTTTAAATGGAAGGTAGATTGTATACTTCATGAGCTAGTTGCTTATCCAGTAGCTAGAACACGCGTTACTCCCAAAGGAGCCTTATTTTAATGCCACTTGACAAGATGATTTTCCTTTTCCTCTCTCTCCTCTTCCTCTCCTACTCCACCTTTGCTTTACTACTCCGCACTATCTCCTACTTCCACCTCCATACGAAATTGATACTTACTCCGTATCTATACAATACTACCTAACCAAACTACTAATACTAATAACTACTTCACTCCGCTTTATCCTCTATACTACTCATACGTTTCTATATTCCCTACTCATGTTACTACATACTACTACTACGACTCGCGCAAATAGCATATACTCTACATGGCATCTAGAAGTACTCTTCAAATCCTTATCCCCCTCACTACACTCCTCCACTCCAATACTCTACTTCCACTGCTACGACGCACTCACATGAGACCACAGATTTTTGATCTTCTATCCGATTCTCTAACAAGTAAACAAGCATGTCCACTCTACACGAGTAAAAGTTACTTCCGCTTTTGAAAACCTCTGCTGGAGACGTTTTGATTTTCTACGTCACATGGGAACAATGTGTGAAAAAAAAAATGATGATAAAGAGGTAAAAGGCTGGGAGGAAATGATAAGGATCGGAGAGTACTATTGTTTTTCTGTCCACTCGAATCGGCGCTGGGTGGAATGGTTGTTGCGCGTTACTTTACGTTTTGAGTTGCTTTTCAATTTAAGTGGTACGAAAAGTGATTTTAATGAAACGAGTTTATTTCGATAGTTCGTTTGTGAGCCGAGCGGCGCATGAAGTGATTTCGGTTCTCGCTCGTTACAAGTATTTCCATGAGTTCGCCGGTTCAAGATTCGAGCCTGCCATCGTTTTGTCGTTAGACACGATCACGATTTTACAGCGTTGTCTCGAAAATTAAATGTGGACGCCGGGGCTTTCGATCGGACTTGGGACGTAAACTCATTGACGGAAAGGGTTTTACTAGTGCGAAACGTAGCGATGGAACTGTTCGACGGATTTGCAGGTATACGATGTTCCTGTGTAAAGGAAGAAGAGGAGAAAATGCTACGGCATAAACCTTAACAGAAAAACTTGGTGAACGGCTTTCTTAGCGGACTTTTGCCTGGGAACCCACGTTTGCGGTTTCCGCCTTGGTTACAAAATCGTGGTAACGCGGACGAACTTTCACGAATCGCTCGAATACAACGTTTAGTAGTACAGCGATGCGGAAAGAAGGAGGCCGGAAGAGAATCCGTCCTCGAAAAAGAAAAAAAATCTTGCCACCGATCTAAGCGTTAAATAGCTGACCGGAGACCGTTGCGTTTACGTCTGGACAACGTTCGCGATGCTGAACCTTGACGGATTGGCTCAGGGTTCGAAAGAGCGTAAACGCGAAACAACTATCGGTGCTTCTGACGAATTTGAAAGAAACAGCTTTCATCGATGGAGGAGATGTATGATCGGTCGCGATGTCCTCGCCCAAAAATCCGCCATGGCTACGGCTGATATTGAAACGGTCATTACGGGGAGAAGATTTACTTTAAGTCGGACTTTTTCGCGATGGTCGAATCCGCGGAAGACAGGAAACGGAGAAGAGCGTCCGGAGAATCAAAGAACAGGTTTTAGGTTACATGAACGGGTTGAAGAAACGCTGAGCGTGTCGATCCGTACAGGAGAACGGTTGTTTTGCTCGTGTATCGTCGCTTTTTTAAACTCGAGAATCCGACTATTTCGCTATTGGACGTGGTTTTCCGAAACGAATGATAGATTAGGGTTTGTATCGCCTTCAAGAAGTAAACTGTACCGAGGAAGTGAGTCCTGCCCGAAAGGGACGGGTTCGTTCCGAAGTCAAGTTCGGTGTGAGGAAAGATTATGGCATATACCGCGAACGTGGTGGTTGGAACTGATCACGCTGGGAGACGCAAGCGACGGTAATCACGAAGGAAATTCCCGTTTTCCAGTGTATAGCAAAATGATGTTTCCTTTTCGGGTTGAGTCATAACGAAGACCTGCTTTAGAGATTCCTTTGGGTTCAAAAACCATACGATGAAAACTTAGGCCCCTCTGGCTGTTAGGTAGATTCTTAATGGGTTACGACGAAGACCGTTCCTATAACCTTAACGAACCATGGAAGGTGACGGTCGCGACTTTCCCCGAACGTCGTCCCTCGAGGGCCGAACGATTTGGATAGACTACGTGGTTTAAACCGCGTTCGATCCTGAGACGTCTCGGGTGGCAATTTAGACTCCGTGAGAATGTCGGCCAAAATCAAGGCTAAAACCGGTCTATAACCGTCTGATTCGGAGGCATAACGCAGAGGAGTAATGCAACTTGGGGTTTCGTTCTCGTCCGAATGAGCGGCTCGGGGGACGAAGAGCTCTTCGCATCATCTGCTATCTTGGTCCGACAAGGGTTCAGAGTCCTGCCATAGCTGTTATGGATAAAAACGTTAGCGGAAACCCCGCTCTACATCAGTGGAGATTTGAAACGCGTTGCCGCAGGAAGGTGAAAGGGTTCATGGTGCTCAACAATTCGCGCACGTTGGCAGTCGGCCTAGTTTTTCGACTTGAAACGTTCCACTCATTTGGGATGGCGGGGTTGTAGACGGACAGATCGGGGAGCCAAACTTAGCTTCGTGTTCAACCTGGCGTGCTCGGCGGGCAAGCCCGTGGGTGGTCATGATCATGCTGAAAGACGCTTCGCCATTCTAAGTGTTGGAGCAAGGTCTATACTTCGGGATTTCGCGCCGTCGTCAAGAGGTTTTCGGGTCTCGGAAGACGAAACCCGCTCACTCTCGCGATGTTTCTACGCGATTAAGCCCGGCTTTCTCCGCCGAAACGAGCTACGAACTTTGGTTTAGGGGTTTGGATCAAAACCAAGAAGCGCCTACCGATGGCGGGCCGTAGCCTTTACCGAGAGCACGTCCAGTTTCGTGAGTCAACTGTCTCAGCGGGACTTGGCTAATCAACCGTCTCGCGTATACGAACACGTGTTTATACTTCCCAGTTCGGGAGAAGAAACGGCGGGGCTTTGTCCGCCGGAGATGTCGCGAAAGGAATTTCGATGTCATACAACTCAAAATTGGGTCCGGCACCGTTACGGGAGCGCTGCAGGCGTAGCGTCCTTCGATCAACAATCCTTGCAAGACATTGGCGTGTTGGGAAACGATCTACTTCGGAGAGACGTTGTCGAGGAAGCAACCTTCCGGGCTTTTGGTTCAAACCGTCTAACTCTTCAGCCGAGAACGGTTGTGAAGAACCTCGGATTTTCAGGTGAGAGACCGAGGGTGGGTTCGTGACCGTTTTCGAATGCGGCAATATAAACCATACCTATGAGCGTTTGCTAGGACGTATCAGGTTGTCAGCATCAGCAAATCAACCCGGTAGGGTAAAAACCCGAAGCCCGGGTAGGAAAAGTGCCCATTGAGGAATGTCCGTCTTCGTTCAAGTTTCAGCGGAGGCGAAAGCGGGCGACCGGATTTTCTACCTTGTTAGGACTGCCTTTTTCGGAGAGCCGGGGGCTTTGATCTTGCGCAAAACGGCGCACGAATTTAAGATAGTCAACTCTACAGAGGCCGGCGGAAAGGGCGCAGGATGGCGTCTTCGCAAAAACCTTTCTCGTGATGCGAGAACCCTTCCGTTGTTTTAAATTCACTCTCAGGGTTCGGGCGAATCCGTCGCTAAAAAACGGCCAACAGACGGAATGAACGCTCGGGCATCCAACGTTCGGGGGAGCCCGGACTCGTCGTTTCGTGGTTTAATCTGAGCGTGAATACGCCTCAGTTTCCGAAAACCATCCCGCCAGAGTCTACGATACGGATTTGCCCGTCTGCGGAAACCTTTGCAGCGGCTTAAGGTCGGGAATAGCGGGTATACTGTGGGGTTCATTCGTTAAGCGAATACAGGCGGGGGCCAACGTTCGGATTAGGGCAATAATATTTTTAAGGCACGGTTTGACGGGTTTGGAGATGATCATAGTCCTGGTTTAAAATTTTTAAAATTTTTGCTTTTGGCAATTTGGGGGAAAAGGGATTTTTTCCTTTTAACGAGGTTAACCCCGGTAGGCTTGCAGAAAGTCATGTACTCCATTTCGGACAAAAAATTTTACTACGTTCTTATTGTTGTGACGCGAGGCTTGATTTATTGTGTGTGTCTGTCCGGGGGGGGGCAAAAATAATAAAAATACTTTAGCCCGCTCAAACATCCGGGTGACGCTCCTCGCGTAAAACTTGACTTCCGTTCGGAAGTCGGGTATATTGCCCGTTTGACGCCGTGAATCACGTTCCTTTTCAGTTTCGAAGTACAGTCCGTGGCCCCGGCCGATCAGAGTCGTGACAACCGATACTTCGTGATGATTCTAGCGCCGCCTCTGCTGGACCAAAACTTAGCCCAGGCCGGCTTTAACCCTTGGGTCGGGAACTGAGCACGGGCGGGTTCCATACTGTGGAGGAGTTTTACGATCCTACGTTTACCAGGCCCGAATACACCTATGGCGGGGGCGCGACCAACAACCCGTTCGGATTATACGGCGGAGCTAATCATTTCATCTACTTACAGACGCTTACGGCGGGAACGAGCGACTTTGTCACGCATCGGCCTCTTCCTCGGAAGGATTCGAACACTTCCCGCTCTCCTATTACCTGCGATCCAAAAAGATGAAGAAACGCGACTTCGACCAAAGTTTTGTTTCGGCTAAAACTCACGGCGACTTTTCGCAAGTTTCGGGGAATTACGGTGCCGTCAACAACAACAACACGTTTGATCCCATATCAGACAGGTTGGCGGAACTGTACGGGGCTCTGGGATCCGATCGCCACCGTATTGTCGTGGGATCCGAACGCGACACCACGACTTCCGCCGCTGCTTTCCCGTTCGTGTTTTCTAGAAGCGACCTGTTAAACCTCTCCCAGCCCTCGCGGACGTTTGCGAAAACGTGGATGGGTACGTACGCTACCTCCAAAGAAGGCTATGACGAGTATCAGTATCATTGTGCTCAGAATCTGCGGAAGACGGGAGGACAGTACGCTCCTTTACTCCGCTCGTCTGACGCTGGCTTTCGGGAAATTAGACTGGATATTCCTGAGGGGTTTCATTTGTCAACCCCGGTAGTGCTCTAGTCGAAGAAATGGACTCTAGATTGTTTACTCACGAATTTCACGGAAAGCAATAAATATATTTAACTAAAAAAAAAACCCGTTCCATTATAGATATATGTATGACTGACGCGGCGGAGGACTTGTATTTTTATTGTGTGTGTCTGGTTGTTAGACGATGACGAATATGCTCGGCGTACATAACTATCTGCTGCATGAATCGGATCCTTTGACGAGGTTCGATAGACGCATTTGGGTTGACGTTGATTACTGTCAGGGGCAAAAAAAAGGCGTGCGAAGCTACTCTGGAGAATGTGTTTTATACTCAAGACTCTCTACCGACAAAACTGACAGAGTTTTTCTTAAAAAACACGTCTTAGCGGATAAGATCCGTTACAATTACAGCGATGATACGTTGACGATCCAGGCTTTACACCCTCATTCCCGCGGGCAGGTCGTGCGAGTAAGAAATACGGGTCCCCACCCTTTCTACATCGGAGATCAGGTCTACCTGGGTCCGCCAATGCGGCACCCGGACGTCCTGAACGGAATTGAGCTCAACGGGAGACTCTATTTCACGCCCACCCTCATCACCGAGCAATCTTTGAAACAAATCTTATGCGGGGACAGTTACCGATTTTTGGCCGGAGGAGGCAGAGCGGGGCAATACGTGAGAGAGTCCAACGACTTGGGTCATTACATGAACTGGATCGTCGGTGGTCAGGGGGAAAACTGGGATCGTTCCTTGGATGGGTTCGTTCCCACGAAGCTAAGGTGGTCAATAAATTCAAAGAACTGGAGGCGATGTTCAAACGCAAAGCCGCTTTTCTGCGGGGGGAAAATCAACCCTTAGAAGCCCGTTATATTCAGAATTATATGCACGAAAAAGAGTTCGAAGACATTTCTAACAGACTCTCCTTATTGCTCGCTCAAGCCGCCTCGGATTCTTCTTCCTCCTCAGAACAGGGCGACGCGCCTGTCACGGTCAAAATTCAACTCAACCAAATTCGTGGTCAATCGCCACCAGCCCAGTTGGACTTAAGCCCTAACTCAAACATTCTAGGCGTCAGGAAGACGGGCCCATAGGTCGGGTCCGGCCAATTAAGCTTAGTGGAGAGGTTTCACCGAGACGTTCTGTCCCACCCAGACTGACTAAGCGGCTTTGACCGACGCCTCGATGCCTGCCCAGGCGGACCTCAGTACCTGGGCCAGCCTTATCGGCCAATTAAGCTGAGGGGAGGAGGAAAACAAACGGACAGAGAGAGAGAGGGAGAAGTCCGGGGAAGTAGGCTCTCGCCTACAGGAAGGCAGGGAGATGAAGAGGAGAACGAGGGGAAGAGAGAGAGAGGGAGAAGCTCGGGGAGAGTAGGCTCTCGCCTACAGGAAGGCAGGGAGATGAGAACGAACAGAGTCAGAGAGATGAGGAGGTTTTAGGCGTAGTCTCTGCACGAGGGAAAAGGCAGAGAGATGAAGAGAGGGGAGAAGGAGGGGAAGAACGAACAGAGACAGAGAGAGGGAGAGGTTCTAGGTCTGCTTGAGAGAAAAGCAGAGAGATGAGGGGAGCAGAGAAGAGAACCAAGTTGAGAGATTAGCATGAGATAGTCTGCAGAGGAAGGACTGAGGAGAGATGTGGGGAGAGAGAGATAGTTGCTAATTCATGAAGAAGAAAAGAAAGAAAAGAAAAAAAAAGAAGAAAAGAAAAGCAACCATGTCCCATTTGATAAGAGCAGACTAGAAGAGAGAGAGAGAGAGAGAGTGCAATGCGTTAATGCAGGAAGAAAGAAAGGAGAACAGATCGATGTTGATAGTCACTGTTCTACCCTAACCGGGGGTTCGACCTCATACCTGGCAGCGTCACTTCGCCAAGCAGAACCACAGACCAACGCCAACAGTCTCACCTGACCAGGCGCCATCAGACCAACACCAGTGCCGGCAGTTGTGTCGTGTTGTGAAAGTGACAGTGAAAAGAAAAAGAAAAGAAAAGAAAAGACAGTGATTCGTGAATAGTTAAGATCACCTGGCCAGGTAAAGTAGAAATCTGTTTTAGTTAACGATGTTTTAGATAAATGATTTTGTGAATTCAAGGAAAGAGAGAATGTTTTATTTTGTTTGATTCTATATGCATTGATGTTCTTTCTATGATCATGTATAGTAAAGTTATAGACTTTACTAGTGGTTTGATGTGACGAATGCATGATATATGAATGAGATTGTAAGCAAGCTGTGAGTGTGTTTGGGCTGTGCGCTAGTCCTTCCTCCACTGACATTACACCGAGGTTGACAATTTATTGGCGAGCCTGCCAGGATATTCTGGCCCATTTATTATAATTGTTCAACTTCTCAGAGAGGAAGCTGGGTGGATTCAAGTATTGTAATCCTAAGACAAGGGGTTGTCTTACTGTATGTTCCCAAGATAGTTAAATACTAGGCTTGGCATTGCTTCCAAGATAGTTAATACTAGGCTTGGCATTTCAGCCCCAGAGTACTCATTTCGCACAGATTTCCTATAATTCGCTCTCATAGTTGGGTCAGCGCTGGGCGTCTTATAAAAACTAACTACGTTGTCCCAAGCTAATATTATCATTCATAGGATTGTGCTATTACGTCACTCGTGTCGGTAACCACCAGTTTGGCTGTCGTTGTTATAAAATCTTGTTCAAAAAAAAAAAAAAAGAGATATAATGGCGGAAGAAAAGAACAACCCCTATTGAACAACTCGTGAGCGTTCGCTCGTGATTTAGGCTACTCAGGAGATGAGTTGCGTGCGTTTGTTGAAAACCAACAAAAGATGGAAAGGGATGAACGCGCGGAAAGACGCCGGTCGCATTGGAAATAGCAGAGCGGGAAAGGCTAAGGAAGAGCAAGAAATAGAAAAAATTAAAGGATTCAGGCTAATGATAATCAGGCTAGGGGAAAACAGAAAGAATGAAGCAGGAAACAGAAAGAATAAGGGAAGCGCAGGAAACAGAAAGGATTAAAGGTTCAATTAGAGCTGGAGAAAGTGAAATACAAAGGGAGACCACCGATGATGGTAGTTCACTTTCCAGTGACTCTGTGCGCAGCTATGCCCCCCGACCCAAGTTGCCAAAATTCTCGGAAGGAACCGATTCGATTGATGCATACATCAGTCGTTTCGAAACGTTTGCGACCAGTCAGGTTGGCCCCAGAAGAGTGGGCAGTCATTTTGTCGGCGTTACTGACGGGTAAGGCGTTGCAGATTTCACATGCGTTACCAGCAGAACAACAGTCTGATTTTGGTGCTGTGAAGGAGTCTTTAATGAAGGATTTGACCTCACAGAGGAAGGATTCAGGAAGAAATTTCGTTCAGCTAAATTACAAGCAGGTGAGACGTACACTCAGTTTGGTGCACGTTTGGATCACTATTTTGAAAAGTGGTTAGAGTTGAGCGGTACGAAGAAGGAGTTCGTTGAATTGAAAGAGTAGTTATGAAAGAACAGATTTTGTCAGGTTGCGGCCCTGAGTTAACCATACATTTGAAAGAGAGACAGCCAGAGACAGCAGGGGAGTTGTTGAAGTTCGCAGAGGTGTATAGAGAGGCACGTTTGGGCACGAAGGTGCAGGAGAAACAGGTGCTAGGCACAGGTGAGAAGAGTGCAAGGAGACTAGGAGAGTTTTCTGCAAAGTCTGCAAACCCAGTGTGTGGGCAGAAGAAGGGCAAAGGGAAATTAGGTGTTTCATTTGTCACAAGAAGGGACATGTGGCGAGGGATTGTCGCATGAGGTTCCAGAAGGCAGCAGCCTTGCAAGAGGTGGATAAGGGTCTTTCAAGGGAAACGACCTGCAGTGGAACCAAAAGGGATTCAGTCGGAAGAGGGTAGAGTGCAGCTTATGGCTAGCACTGGACAGCAGTCAGTGTCAGGGATAGAGGGCACTAGGCGGAGTGGTTCGTTACCAGTGGAAGAAGGGTGGATTGGCCAGCAGAGGGTGAAAGTGTTACGAGACACTGGTTGTTCATGGGGGGGTAGTTACGAACAACCGTGGTCGATAAAGGGGATTTGACAGGGCAAATCCAGACCTGTACTCTAATCGATGGCACTGTGAGGGAGTTTCCCCAGTTGCTAAGATAGAAGTACGTACCCCTTACTTCTCAGGGAGTTGTCTGCGTTGGTGATGGAGAAACCCCTTCATGATTTGATCATCGGAAATATTCCGGGTGCAAGGATCCAGGGATCCTGAGTTGTTGACCGCTACAGGGGCAGCAGTTCAAACACGGAGCAAGAAGGAGGAAAAGGTTGTTAAACCGTTAGTTGTTCCAGGAAGGAAGTCAGGCATAGATGTGTCGCCTGATGAGTTTAGGGCAGCACAGGAACAAGACCCTTCGCTCGTGAAGTCTTGGAGTTGGCAAGAGGTGGAGAGAAACAGGAGGTTAGAGGAGGTGAGACAGAATTTCTTGTGAAAGGCGGGCTGTTGTACCGAGTGTTCACCAAGGGGAAGACAGGTAAGGTGACCACTCAGTTAGAGGTACCATCGTGTTTATCGTGACACTGTCATGTCAGTGGGTCACGAGTCGCTCATGGCGGGTCATCTCGGTACCAGCAAAACAGCTAACCGAGTCTTTGATGACTTTCATTGGCCAGGAGCAATGGCAGACATTAAGCGGTTCTGCATGGTCATGTGATGTGTGTCAAAGGTCAGCCACAAGAGGGGTGAAGAGGAAGGCGCCTCTTAAACATCCCCCTTTAATTGACACACCGTTCAGGAAGTGGCTGTTGATCTGATTGGCCAATCGCGCCCTGTTCCAAAGGTGGGCACAGGTATGTGTTGACACTTGTGGACTACGCGACCAGATACCCAGAAGGGGTTTTGCATTGAAAGGCGTAGATACGCAACAGGTCGCTTGAAGGGCTGGTAGACATCTTCTCTCGCGTGGGTGTGCCAGCACAAATTCCCCAGTGACAGGGGGTCACAGTTCACCTCAGGCGTGATGAGGGAGGTCAACAGGTGCTAGGGGTCACACAGCTGCTCACTACCCATACCATCCACAATGCAATGGCTTGGTGGAAAGATTCAACGGTGTGCTGAAGGGCATCTTAAAGAAGCTCTGTGAGGAAAGGCCAGCAGATTGGGACCGCTACATTCCAGCGGCACTGTTTGCCTACAGAGAAGCCCCTCAGGAAAGCACAGGCTTTTCGCCATTTGAGCTGCTGTATGGGCGGACAGTTCGGGGACCGGTGTGCATTCTCAAAGAGCTGTGGTCCGGATGAACAGGAGTCCGAAGAAGTCAAAACCACATATCAGTATGTGGTTTTGACTTACGCAATAGGCTCGAGGAGACATGTAAGGTCGCAAGGGGGAGTTTGCAGGAGGCTAGGGGGCGTCCAGAAGAAGCAGTATGACAGGAAGGTGAGGAAGCAGTTCCTCAAGGTGGGAGATCAAGTCCTGTTACTGCTTCCCACGGATCACAACAAGCTGCTGATGCATTGGAAGGGACCCTTCACCATCATTGAAAAGGTAGATCAGGACTACCGAATCGATGTGAATGGGAAATCAAAACTTTTCCATGCAAATTTACTCCGCAAATATATTTAGCGTGAGAGTCAGCACATAGGCGCAGCAGCAATCATTGATGGAGGTGAGGAGACCCAGCAGAAGAAGGAGAGATTTTGTTGCCTGAGTTTCCAGGGAAGAGTCATACAGGGATGTGTCACTGTATGAAGGGCTAGACAGTAGGAGACAGGAGGAAGTTAGTGGGCTCCTAGAACAGTATAGGGCGTCCCTGACTGATAAACCAGGCAGGACAACTCTAGAAACATGTACGGTGGAGTTAACATCGCAGAAACCCGTACATGTGAAAGCCTACCCGATCCCATATGCCACCAAGCAAGTGATCGAGGAGGAGGTAGAAAAGATGTTGGACCTTGGGGTGATTGAACCGTCCAAATCATCATATGTGCACCCGTCGTCTTAGTGAGGAAAAAGTCAGGTGAGCATCGATTCTGTGTCGACTATAGACGTCTGAACAGTGTCACCAAGGTCGATGCAGAGGTCATACCCAACATGGAAGACCTTTCGCTCAGATCGCCACAAGCAGAGAGCCAGTATTTCACCAGGATCGATCTGAGCAAGGGTTACTGGCAAATAGCCTTGAGTGAGGACTCAAAGGAAGTCACAGCATTTTCCACTCCTATGGGGCTATACCAGTGGCGAGTACTCCCTTTTGGGA
Organism: Conus ventricosus; assembly: GCA_018398815.1. Classification (NCBI taxonomy): domain Eukaryota; kingdom Metazoa; phylum Mollusca; class Gastropoda; order Neogastropoda; family Conidae; genus Conus; species Conus ventricosus. The sequence goes on from JAFLJL010003836.1 coordinate 24,298, forward strand.
TGGTCAACGCACCTGCGGTCTTTTCTCGAATGATGAGGAAGCTATTGACGGGATTGGAAGGTGTCGTGAATTTCATGGATGACATTCTGATAGCATCCGAGACATGGGAGGAGCATATGAGGCAGCTAGGAGCAGTCTTGGAGAGGTTGAGACAAGCCAATCTCACAGCCAGACCAACAAAATGCCAGGTTGGTTTTCCAAGCCTGGAGTTCCTAGGTTTTGTTGTCGGAAGCGACACAAAGCAGCCGGAAAAAAGGAAAGGTGGAGAAGATGATGAATTCAGAGAGACCAAAGACCAAAAACAGAAGTCAGGAGTCTGCTAGGCTTTATTGGGTTCTATAGGGAGTTTGTTCCAAATTTCGCAGCAATCACGAGTCTCTCAGTATTTGATCAAGGCAGGGAAACCGGCAGTGGTCGAGTGGTCAGACGCTGCAGAGCAAGCACTGCAGACGGTGTTGGAAAGACTAGGTTCCGTCCCATCTTGAAGCTACCAGATATGTCCAAACCATTTTTGTTGCGGACAGATGCATCAGGTGGTGGGATAGGTGCAGTATTGTTGCAGGAGCATGAAGGGGTCGAGTTTCCCGTGAGATATGCTAGCAGGAAGCTGACAAAGTGTGAAGAAGGGTACGCAACGTGGTGAAGGAGTGTTTAGCTGTTGTGTGGGCCGTGCAGAAGTTCCACAAATACTTGTATGGGAAAGAGTTCGTGATCGAGACGGATCATCAACCACTCAAATTCCTACAGGAGGCGCAGTTGAAAAATCAGCAGAGTGCTGCGTTGGGCAATGGCACTGCAGCCTACAGGTACGAGTGCAGTACATTCCTGGTCGACAGAATGTCGGGCTGACTATTTAAGTCGTGTAGTCTAGCAAGCATGCAAACTCAGAGGAAGTCAGTCATATCCAGGGTGCATTGTTGATAATATGTGTTGATTCCAGTTATGTTGATTGGATATGGGTTCATTCCCAGTTGGCTATGGTTCATAATTTTTTTTTGTGAGAAATTGTTCATATTTTCTTTGTGAGACCTGTTCATGTGGATGTAGTTATGCTGGAGCATACAGTCGCTTGTGTAGTGATGCATTATTTGCAATAAGTGAGGATGGAGATTCCTCAGTGAAGTGTCATGGATCGCGATCATATTAATTGTGCTTTTCATAAGAATTGTGAAAAGGAGATATGGCAAATCCGCAGGTAGGGGAATTGCATAAGTGGGGCACAGTAGGTCGTTATAAAATGAGACGAAATAACGCAAGAGCGCACGTCAATGATAACTCATTGGAGTGGTATTCACTAATGATATATTTTAATAACTTATGAACCGTTGTTGTAAAGTATTTTTTTTTTTAAACTTTGCGCGTGTAGCTGTGTGTCAGCAAATTCGGTTGTTGTCTTTTTTGTACCGTTGTTTTGAGACAATGCGGAGCATAGTCTTTTGCAAGGGGGAAATTGTCACGGTCAAAATTCAACTCAACCAAATTCGTGGTCAATCGCCACCAGCCCAGTTGGACTTAAGCCCTAACTCAAACATTCTAGGCGTCAGGAAGACGGGCCCATAGGTCGGGTCCGGCCAATTAAGCTTAGTGGAGAGGTTTCACCGAGACGTTCTGTCCCACCCAGACTGACTAAGCGGCTTTGACCGACGCCTCGATGCCTGCCCAGGCGGACCTCATACCTGGGCCAGCCTTATCCGGCCAATTAAGCTGAGGGGAGGAGGAAAAACAAACGGACAGAGAGAGAGAGGGGGAAGTCCGGGGAAGTAGGCTCTCGCCTAACAGGAAGGCAGGGAGATGAAGAGGGGAAAAGAGGGGAAGAGAGAGAGAGGGAGAAGCTCGGGGAGAGTAGGCTCTCGCCTACAGGAAGGCAGGGAGATGAGAACGAACAGAGTCAGAGAGATGAGGAGGTTTTAGGCGTAGTCTCTGCACGAGGGAAAAGGCGAGAGATGAAGAGAGGGGAGAAGGAGGGGAAGAACGAAAGAGACAGAGAGAGGGAGAGGTTCTAGGTCTGCTTGAGAGAAAAGCAGAGAGATGAGGGGAGCAGAGAAGAGAACCAAGTTGAGAGATTAGCATGAGATAGTCTGCAGAGGAAGGGCTGAGGAGAGATGTGGGGAGAGAGAGATAGTTGCTAATTCATGAAGAAGAAAAGAAGAAAAGAAAAAAAAAGAAGAAAAGAAAAGCAACCAGTCCATTTGATAAGAGCAGACTAGAAGAGAAGAGAGAGAGAGAGTGCAATGCGTTAATGCAGGAAGAAAGAAAGGAGTAACAGATCGATGTTGATAGTCACTGTTCTACCCTAACCGGGGTTCGACCTCATACCTGGCAGCGTCACTTCGCCAAGCAGAACCACAGACCAACGCCAACGTCTCACCTGACCAGGCGCCATCAGACCAACACCAGTGCCGGCAGTTGTGTGTGTTGTGAAAGTGACAGTGAAAAGAAAAAGAAAAGAAAAGAAAAGACAGTGATTCGTGAATAGTTAAGATCACCTGGCCAGGTAAAGTAGAAATCTGTTTTAGTTAACGATGTTTTAGATAAATGATTTTGTGAAATTCAAGGAAAGAGAGAATGTTTTATTTGTTTGATTCTATATGCATTGATGTTCTTTCTATGATCATGTATAGTAAGTTATAGACTTTACTAGTGGTTTGATGTGACGAATGCATGATATATGAATGAGATTGTAAGCAAGCTGTGAGTGTGTTTGGGCTGTGCGCTAGTCCTTCCTCCACTGACATTACACCGAGGTTGACAGCGCCTCAAAAACGCGCCTCTGTTTTGGCAGATTCCCATACTGCAAACATTGTTCGGAAACTACCCTAGACCGCTCGCAAAGTGGTGTACTCTTACGGGGGCGACTCTTCAACAAACTACTATTATTCTTCCTCGCATGTTACTAGCATTTCTCCGGTCAGACATGGCTATAACGCTTCAATGAACTAACAATTTTTTTATTCATTCCGAGCAAGTCTAATTTTATAACGCAACAGATGCGGAAATCGATGCTTTGAATCGAACTGCGGCCTTGATGACACATTCGAAAAAAACGCTTTCGATTCGTTCGTACGAAACTCGCCCCGTCATCAACAAAACAAACATTTGGGTCTCTGACGACCCTCCCGTAGAGCAGCGCGCAAATTTTCTCCCGACGGAGTTCGTCAGTGGCATGTCATTTTTATCATCGTCGTCGTCATCGTCGTCGAGGGGTGGTGGTCCTCGTTCGGAAGGGGCTTTACGATTCGGTTGTG
>JAFLJL010003836.1:27642-46946 GCA_018398815.1 Conus ventricosus
CGAGTTTCGGTCCCGGAACGACTCGGAAAGGTTTTTTCGAAGTTGTCATCAAGCCGCAGTTCGATTAAATCGAATTTCCGCATCTGTTGTACGTTATACAAAAGTTGACTTGCTCGGAATGAAATAAAAAAATTGTTAGTTCCATTGAAGCGTTATAGCCATGTCTTGCCCGGGAGAATGTAGTAACATGCGAGGAAGAATAATAGTAGTTTGTTGAGAGTTCGCCCCCGAAAGAGTACACCCTTTCCCTAGCGGTCTAGGGTAGTTTCCGAACAATGTTTGCAGTATGGGAATCTGCCAAAACAGAGGCGCGTTTTGAGGCGCGTCGCCCTGTTCTGAGGAGGAAGAAGAATCCGAGGCGGCTTGAGCGAGAAATAAGGAGAGTCTGTTAGAAATGTCTTCGAACTCTTTTTCGTGCATATAATTCTGAATATAACGGGTTCAAAGGGGTTTTTGATTTTCCCCCCCGCAGAAAAGCGGTTTTGCGTTTGAACATGCCCCCAGTTCTTTGAATTTATTGACCACCTTAGCTTCGGTGGGAACGAAACCCATCCAAGGAACGATCCCAGTTTTCCCCTAAACCACCGACGATCCAGTTATGTAATGACCCAAGTCGTTGGACTCTCTCACGAATTGCCCGGCTCTGCCTCCTCGGCCAAAAAATCGGTAACTGTCCCCGCAAAAGATTTGTTTCAAGATTGCTCGGTTGTCACGCCCGGGACCCCTGGAGGTCTGCCCTGACAGGATCGGTCAAAGGTGGGAGTGAAGGGGAAAGTGAATGACCTCACACGCTCCGAAAGAGACCACAATTAAGATTACGATACAACACCCATTTATTCACACCAGCAAAAAAAAACATTCCAACACACGCACCATGCACGATCACAATTAAGCACTCCAACGCACACAACATGCACAATCACGATCAAGCACTCCAACGCACACAACATGCACAATCACGATCAAGCACTCCAACGCACACAACATTTCACAATCACAATCAAACACTCCCGCCCCCCACAACATGCACGATTATAAATAAGTATTTCGCCATACGACGCACATGATCACACTTACAGCATTCCAGCACATATGACAAATACAAATTATAAAGGGAAAAATTTCCGCATGACCCTTCTTAACACCATGGAGTGCGTGCACACCCCTGCCCCCGTCGAGTCTGCTGGGAGCACCCTGTCGCACTAGGTTTTCCGAGCCGGGTTGGTTCTCGCAGGGAGTCGTCAAAAGCCGACACCCTCGACTTCCAAGCGGGCAGTGAAGAGCGTTTGTCCCGGGGGGGGGGGGGGGGGGGGGGACGTAGCTAGCTGTTATGAGGTCCTGGGAGGGGGTCCAGGCCGGCCAGTCAAGACGGCGGCGTCTGCTACCAGCCCTCGGGTCCCGACCAAGGCCGTTTGGCCTCGATCAGCCGTGTGGCACCTCCCGACCGTGGTCCTCAACCAGAACGTGGCACGGACCAGTACTTGGCCACCCTCCAGAATCGTGCCTCCAGGGAAGCCCCCGGGCGGGGGGAGGAGGACGTCGCTGGGAGGAGAGTCGAAGAGGAGGAAAGGAAGAAGAAGGAAGAGGAAGGAAGAAGGGTACTGGAACCCTGCCCGTCAGTACGTCGACCATTGCTGTCAAGTCTTAGCACTCGCATGTATGGGCGAGGGGGAAGAAGGTGTCATTCGGACGCACACCAGAAAACCCATTGAATCACGTTCTTCTCACACGATGCAGGTAAAAGACTGCATTTAAAATCAACAGGTTATAAAACAAATTATGAATTATCTTCCCCTTCTCCTCACTCACGCTAACGTTTTCCTTCCTTAGGAAAATAAATCAAAACAGCGACCATCGCTTAATAAACTGCCACAACATTTGCAATAATAATTCAATGGCAAACTGTCACATTTTATAAACACATTTCAAAATAACACAAATTTCCAACCACGCATCCGCAAACGACAAATCATGCGTACGCACGTCGTGATCATAAAACTCGTTCTCTTGCACACACAAACAGACGCCGTGGCCGAAGGATAAAAGTCCGGCGAAATGTGGCAGGGGCGGACGATGGCGAGACCAAAAGCAAGTTCCAACCCTGAATCACCAGGTTCTCTCCCTTTCCCCCACCGACTACGCAATCACCAGATACATAACAGTGAGAAAGAATTTGGGAAAAATTTAGGAATGGCCAGGTTAAGATTGAATTAACCATAGGAAAAGGTCTCACACAATATTTTATCTTACTAATTTCGAAAACAAAAGAAAATTGCGCAAAGCGAAGACTAAGCCGGCTAACAACAACAAACCAAAACAAACAGACCACGAAACTGTTGCTTACCAGCTTACCCGTGGGTGACCCCGAGAGGCGGGTCAATGGACTTCTCTCTACCCTCTGTCCAGTCGAGAGGACAGTGGCGAAGATGCGGAAACAGAAGAAGCGATGCTCCCTCTCCTACAGGGCCGACTGCAGGAATTGAAGTACTGACTGTACTCTCGATGATTACGGTAGGAACGAGGGACTGGAAGCAGGCGCTCACCAGAGACATCCTTCCGCACGAGGAAGAGTAACCTCCCTCAGCAATGGCGGCCAACATGCCATGCTGCGTCACCACGAGGTGAAGTTTATTCAAACTTAAAAAAAAAAACGAAGCACGTGCGATCAGGTTAAAATAGGCCCAGCAAGTGGCCGTAGACAGAAAGTTCGAGGAAAGGTTTACCGCGTACCCGTGAACTTGCAGCGATGCATAGCACGGGCGGTGGAATTAGAGAGGAGAGAGAGAGAAAGCAAACCGAAGATTGAGCTGAACTTACTAGGTGCAACCGCACCACAAGCCACCACTAAGGGGTCGGGTACACGGACAACAGCAAACAGACAATTAAACTAAAATAAGTTAATTCCGCCTCCAGGCGTGGGTCGAACGTCGTAGGCCTCGCGACAAATCGTGACAACCCCCCTTCTTAAAAGCATCGTTTCTCTGTGGACAGTGCTCCTTTGAACCTCGTCGCATGTGCAACTTCACAAACAATGGGACCGAACCCAACCCTCTGTGATCGGGCCAGAGTACGATGATCCAATACAAACATTTCCACGATAGAATCACGCGGGAAAATACAGAATACTACTTTATCAACATAAGCAATCTTTCCAACCATGAAAGTGACAATCCGGAACCATTGGTGATTCATTACCGTTAACCTCACTGATAGTGACAATCTGTCACTACACCTGATACAGAGACCAAAAGGGGATATAACCCTGGTTGAGGGGGCGTGTCCCTTTCTGACTGATTTCCCAATATGCTAAACTTCGGAGGCTCGGCTAAGATAGTCAGCATCCGTATTACAGGAACCCTTGATATGACGGAAAAGGAAACGCATGACTCTGCAGTTCCACTTCCTTAACTCATGAGTCGATTATGACGGCCGGATCCGGTCCAGGCACTGGAGAGGGTGATGATCGCTCTCCAGTAACAAACCTTCCGGCCGTATTCTTCTTGGGCACGCCAGTGCGCGTCCAAATCTGCCTGAGAGATTCAGCTACTGTAGGGGCATCGCTAGTCCTAAGGGGACAGCCTCTGGGTATCGACTCGCTGATTCTACCACTACGAAGTGTTAGCCGGTGACGCGTCGGATGGAGGATTAATGGGTCCCACCAGGTCAACCCCAACATAGCTGAATGCCTCCCCAACCAGTGGCACTGACCCTAGGGGAACCACGCTTCAAGCGACCTTAGGCGTTGTCCGTTGGCAGGACATCGCAACTGCGGCAGTACTGGGCCCTAACCTGTGAGTTCATCCTGGCCCAGAAGAAAAAGAAATCCTGCCTAACTCGTCCGGAGAGTCCGCTTGGAGCCCATATGACCCGCCATGGGGGAATCGGGGCCTGCGGAGGACAGACTCTCTCAGGCTGCTTTGGTGAACACAAGCTGTTTGGCACACGATATGCCTGGGTGGAAACCTTTTCCCCCAAGGCGGATTCCCTTGTGGAGCTTGAAGCTCAACCTTGGCGTGTGGGCCGACTGATGAGGACGATCCACAAGTTGTCGTAGGCGTTGACACTTCCCAAGTCCTGGCTGAAGAAGGATAATGCTAGCAGGGATCGGCCCTTGCCAGAACCTCGTTAGAGATCGGCTGAAGAACGGGACGCAATTCCTGTTCCTGCTTCTTAGCTTTGCGCGTGGGTGATCACACCGCCTGTACGGGCAGATCCGTAGACACAGCCTGATCTGCGTCCGTTGCGAAGGTTGATAGTATTCCCTTGATAAGGGAATACAGAGGGTCGCTCCCCCGCGATGGCCCATACTTCGCCACAGAAGGAGGGGGTGGAGATAGGAATAAGTACAGAAGGACGGGTGGAGGTTTAAAACCAGCCTCCAACCCGCACCATCGTAACTAGCGCCCCGCGTGGCCTAGGGGGCGAACCAAACTCTTATCCACAAAGAATCTTGATGCTCCCGAAATCCCTGATGGTGTCGACCAAGGAGGAACCAACAACATGAGGAGAAAACACTGGGCACTCTGAATCACCAGAAGCTGGGATGGGAACCCCGTTTAGCCGAGGCACGAGGTTGCTGGAAAGGACTAGCCCATGGACTACCATCGGCTCTAGGGCAATCTTTCCGGTTGTGGCCAGGACGACCACAAAGAAAACAAAATCGGGGCGCTGAAATCCCGATGAACTGCTGCCTTGTTCACCCCACTAGCATGTTGTCGGCACCTTATTTAGCACCTAAATCCTGTGGAAGGGCTCCTCTCCGTATCTGGGCGATGCCCAATAAGCCTGCGTAGCTTCAGCAAACACCTCAGCGGTGTGAAATCGCAGCCGCGAAATCCTGAGGTGCTGTCTCGCCTATTCCGGTTCCTCCCAACTCTGGGGACACAGTGTTGGTGAGCTGTTCAATGAAGGATTCAGATCCTCCAGCTCCAAACTTAGCTAACTGACGCCAGTACCTAGCGTTTTGCGCAGCCTATCACCAAATGCACAAAGTCTCATCAAATATTCTTCTTCATGGACTAAACTTCCTCCTGTAGGTCTCTGGGGTAAGGTGGAGGAAACGCTTACGCAGAAGAGGCCAACTGCATGTCTGCATAAGACGACCTTCATTTAGAGTGAGCACACAAGCCCTTGTGCAGCACAGATATCCAGAAAAAAAGGTCTGCATAGCCTTTTTCCTCCTCCGGACAAATTGGTATGAACAAGCACTTGTCGAAATGCTCTAAGAACATATCAACGTCCTCACTAGTCTGAACTCTGGAGCTTTAAACTTTTGGGCCTCTACCTCTATCCCTGCCTGGTGTTAACCCCCTGGTTTACAGAACGCGGGTGGCCGCGAGAAGAAGTTTGTTCATCTCCTCCCTACGCAGAGCCTCCTCTGTCTAGTTCTTCCACTACGGAGGGCAGCCTCCTCCCTACGTGAGCAGCTCGTCCTTACGAAGGGCTCCTGTCGGGCAGCCTCTTTCTTGGCGCAAGCATAGCCTCCTCCCTATGCATAATCTCCTGTCTGTCAGTCTCCTCATCTGCGCAGAGCTCCGGTCTAAGCGGCCTCTCTCTACGTCTTCCAACTCTTTCCCGACGGAGCTTTGCCTTTCCTTCGAAGAGCTTCCTGCCTAGCACCTCTTCCCTACGCAGAGCTTCCTGCCTAGCAGGCCTCTTCACTACGGCTGCCCGCTCCAGAAACAGAAGACAGAGGTGTATCTGACGGGGTTCCCACTCCCGACCGGGAGGATGATTCCGTCTGACCGTCCCTTGGGTCTCGACTTTCCATTAAGGAAAGTCTTCTGGGGCATGCCCTTACGGGGGAAAATGCTGGAGAGGAAGAAGGTTTCGGTCTCCTGCGAACTCACCAGAAGCCCACCTTTGCTTCGCAATATACTCTGACGCTTCCAGAGCGGAAGTGCCCCGTCGGGGTCTGACAGGGAGACCCCCAGCGAGAGGTAGTAAAAGTATCACTGGACTACCTGCTACAGCATGATAGGTAGAAGTTTAACCGTCGTCGAAGTACTGGTACTAATACTAGGGACTACAGTAACATTTTGAAATACCTTTCTTCTTGACGCCGCGTCGCCATACCACCAGCGCCGGGACGTCGCCATGGACAAACCATATCCTACAGTTTTCCAAATAACAGTGGGAAAAAAACAATTCCACTAGAGAAAAAAAAAAAAACAATTATTTTAGGGGCGTGTGTATATGTCGGGTATGTGTGTGTGTGCGTGTGTGCGGACAAGTTCCGGACTGCTCCCAACTCTGGCAACAACGCGCTCTACAGCACGAGCAACAGTGCGGTGCGGGCTCACCGAAAAAAAAACAAACATAAACTATGTCCGGCTGCCCCCCACTTGGCAACACCGCGCTCTACAGCACGAGCAACAGTTGCGGTGGGGCTGGCCGAAAAAAAAAAAAAACAACAACAAAAACCTAGCAGGACGGGATCCGGAGGAGGAAGAAAAATACACTAGCGTCGATACAACCCCCTGTACTCTAACAACCCGGTTAAGAGAAAAAAAACAAGAACTGGCTAAATACAAAACATGGAAATGGAAGACTGCGCGGCACAGAAGGCAAGACTTACGGCCGTACCTGGTGTAGGTACCCGGCGGGAAGGAGGTCTGGACGCGGTCGTATCCCTCGGTCTCACCCTCGACCTCCCGAGTCACACCGGTTGTTCCTCAGGCCACCAAGATCCCTTCACACTAGAGGCACCCAGCAAACACCCTCGAACAAACACGACAAACTGAACTAACATTAACAAAAACAGACAAATAAATACAGGTCTTGCGAACGAGTGAGAGAGACAGCCAGAGCCCTTCTCATCCCGGAGCGAGCCCCCACCATTGTCACGGACGACCCCTGGAGGTCTGCCCTGACAGGATCGGTCTAGGTGGGAGTATGGATGGGAGTGACTGACCTCACACGCTCCGCAAGAGACCACACAATAAAGATTACGCTACAACACCCCATTTATTCACACCAGCAAAAAAAACATTCCAAACACGCACATGCACGATCACAATGAAAAGCACTCCAACGCACACAACATGCCAACTCACGTCAAAGCACTCCAACGCACACACACATGCACAATCATCGTCAAGCACTCAACGCACACACATGCACAATCACAATTCAAGCACTCACGCACCCACAACATGCACGATTATAAATAAGTTATTTCGCCCCATACGGATCGCACATGATCACACATACAGCATTCCAGCACATATGGACAAATACACAATTATATGGAAATATTTCCAGCATTGGACACCTTATTAACACCATGGAGTGCGTGCACACCCCTGCCCCTGTCGCGTTGCCGGGAGCACCCTGTCGCACTAGGTTGCTCCGAGCCGGCTTTGGTTTCGCAGGGAGTCGCTCCAAAGCCGACACCCTCGACATTCCAAGCGGGCAGTGACAAGCGTTGTCCCGGGGGGGGGGGGGGGGGGGGGGGGGGGACGTAGCTGTTACTGGAGGTCATGGACCGGGGGTCCAGGCGGCCAGTCAAGACGGCGGCGTTCTCTACCTGCCTCGGTCCCTGACCAAGGCGTGGCCGCGATCAGCGTGTGGCACCATCCGTTCCGTGGTCTCACCAGAACGTGGCCTCGACCAGTAGTGGCACATCCAGTTCGGGCTCCAGGTGAAGCCCCCGGGAGGGGGGAGGAGGACGTAGTGGGAGGAGAGTCGTAGAGAGAGGGAAAAGAAGAAGGAAGGAGGACGGAAGAAGAATAGAAAGGGTCTGGAACCCTGCGTCTAGTTACCGTCTGACCATTGCTGTCAAGTCTTAGCCACTCGGCATGATCATGATGGGCGAGGGGGAAGTTGTATCGACGCACACAGAAAAACCCATTGAATCAAGTCTTCTCACACGTGCAGGTTAAAAGACTGCATTAAATCAAACGGTTATAAAAACAATATTGAATTATATACCCCTTCTCTCACTCCACGCTTAACGTTTTCCTTCCTTTAGGAAAATAAATCAAAACACAGCGACCATCGCTTAATCACTTGCCACACATTGCAAATAATAATTCATGGCACAACTGTCACATTTTATATACACATTTCAAAATAAACACAAAATTTCAACCACGATACCGAACGACAATTATGCGTACGCAACGCTCGTGACATAAAAACTCGTTCCTTGCCACACACAAACAGACGCGTGGCCGAAGGATAAAAGTCCGGCGACTGTGACAGGGAGCGGACGAGAAAACGTGAACGAGCGAGACCAAGCAAGTTCCAAACCTGAATCACCAGGTTCTCTCCCTTCCCCACCGACTACCGCACTCCAGATCATAAACAAGAGAAAGTAGAAAGAATTTTGGAAATAATTTAGAATGGCCAGGTTAAAAAGATTGAAAATTATCCAGAGAAAAGGTCTCACACAATATTTCTCTTACAATTTCGAAAACAAAAGAAAATTGCGCAAAAAGCGAAGATAAGCCGGCTAACAACAAAAACCAAAACAAACAGACCACGAAACTGATGTTACCAGATACCGTGGGGGTGACCCCGAGAGGCGGGTCAAAGGACTCTCTCTACCCTCTGTCCAGTCGAGAGGACAGAGGCGAGATGCGGAATAAGAAGAAGCGGATGTCCCTCTCCTACGGCCGACTGCAGGATTGAAAGTACTGACTGTACTCTCGATGATACGGTAAGGAAACCGAGACTGGAGCAGGCGCTCCAGAGACATCTTGCCGCTCGAGTGGAAGAGCTAACCTTCCCTTCAGCAATGGCGGGCCACATTGCATGCTGCGTCTCACAGAGTGAGTATCCTTCAACTAAATAAAAAAAAAAACGAAGCACGTGCGTGCGTCAGGTAAATAAAAAAGACAGGCAAGACGGCCGATTAGAAGAAAGTTCGAGAGAAAGGTTACCGGCCACCGTGAACTTGCAGGATGAATAGCCACGGGCGGTGGAATTAGAGAGAGAGAGAGAGAGAAAGCAAAACCGAAGTTGAGCTGAATATCCCAAGTGAAACCGCACCACAAGCCACACTAAGGGACGGTACCGACTATACAGCAACGACAATAAACAAATAGTAATTCCGCCACCCTGGGTGGGTACGAACGTCGTAGCTCGCGGTCAACCCTCGTGAACAGGTGATGAGAGTGGGCGTGAATAAATAGAGTCTCCCGTTGAGTCAATTCCGTTCGGACGTCGGGTGCGTATCGGCGGACCAGGATAGACCTGAACTACGATGTAGAAAAGGTGTTGGGGACCGTAAGTTATTACTCGCACGATGCCCGCGGGAATGGGTGTAAAGCCTGAATCGTCAAAGTATCATCGCTGTATTTGTAACGGAATCTTATCCGCTAGGACGTGTATTTTTAAGAAGAAAACTTGTCGTTTTGTCGGTGTAGAGGTTTGCGTATAAAACCCGTTCTCCACAGAGTAGCATCGCATGCTTTTTTTTGCCCCTGACAGTAATAACGTCAACCCAAATACGTCTATCGAACCTCGTTAAGGATCGATTCATGCAGCAGATAGGTATGTACGCGAGTGCTATTCGTCATCGTCAACAACCACACGAGTCTCATAATGGAACGGGGTTTTTTTTTTAGTTAAATAATAATTTTTATTGCTTTCCGTGAAATCGTGAGTAAACAATCTAGCGTCCATTTCTTCGACTAGAGCACTACCGGGGTTGACGAAATGAAACCCCTCAGGAATATCCAGTCAATTTCCCGAAAGCCTGCGTCAGACGAGCGGAGTATTAAGGAGCGTACAGTTCCTCCCGTTCTTCCGCAGATTCTGAGCACAATGGATACTGATACTCGTCATAGCCTTCTTTGGAGGTAGCGCTACGTACCCATCCACGTTTTCGCAAACGTCCGCGAGGGCTGGGAGAGGTTTTTTAAACAGGTCGCTTTCTAGGAAAACACGAACGGGAAAAAGCAGCGGCGGAAGTCGTGGTGTCGCGTTCGGATCCACCGACAATTACGGTGGCGATCGGATCCCAGAGCCCGTACAGTTCGCAAACCTGTCTGATATGGGATCAACGTGTTGTTGTTGTTGACGGCACCGGTAATTCCCCGGGAAAACTTGCGAAAACTCGCGTGGGAGTTTTAGCCGAAAACAAAACTTGGTCGAAGTCGAGTTTCTTCATCTTTTTGGATTCGCAGGTAATCGGAGAGTGGGATGTGTTCGAATCCTTCGAGGAAGCGGGGCACGATGCGTGACAAAGTCGCTGCTCGTTCCGCGGTAGCGTCTGTAGTAGATGAATGATAGCTCCCTGTATAATCCGAAACGGTTGTTGGTCGCGCCCCGCCATAGGTGTATTCGGGCTGGTAAAGTACAGGATCGTTAACATCCTCCACACAGTATGGAACCCGCCCGTGCTCAGTTCCGACCCAAGGGGTGGTAAAGCGGCCTGGGGCTAAGTTTTGGTCCAGCAGAGCGGCGTTAGATTTTGAATCATCACGAAGTATCGGTTGTCACGTCTCTGATCGGCCGGGGCCACGGACTGTACTTCGGAAACTGAAAAGGACCGTGATTCAACAGAGCGGTCAAACGGGCAAATACCCGACTTCCGAACGGTAAAACGTATCAGAGGTTTTGTACGCGGATGGGAGCGTCACCCCGGATGTTTGAGAGTGTTGCTGCAATGCGCACCAAGAGCGAGCTTTCTGTATGATACTCGCTGCTGGTAGCTCCGTTAGATCCCGTCTTTACATTCTTTTTGAGGCCGGCGGGGATTGACGAACAACCGGCGCCCGCGGGGGGGGCTATGAGATGTTTGCGTCCGCGCGAATTGCGGTCCTTACCAAATAGCAACCGACGCCAGCCAGAGGGTTCCTGCTCGCTCATCCACGAGAAAAGGTTGTTTTCGACACGGCGGAAACGAGCGCGAAATATCATAACAAAAACGGGCGTTTGCAGAGCAAAGTTCTTTCTGCGGTGGGTAAAGTTTGTCCTTCTCGGTAGGGAGTTTTAGACGGTGGTAGTAGGCTTATAAAAACATAGCCAGTTGCGCCTTTTTTTGCTAGTCATTAACGATCACGTCTTTTAAAAGCTCGAAAAGAGGCTCATCGGGACGCCAAGGCAGTACCCATCGCGGCCAGTTCCGTTAAACCAATCTGCCTATCCTAGAGCTGATTTTTTATCAGCCTGGCGCTCGGCGTTCGCTCGTTCTTCGTCGCCATTCGCGGCGTGTAAAATCTCGTCTAGAGACGCAGCGAGCCGCGGCTCAGTATCTTTCCCCGAACAATCGGCTCGTCTTTTGTTGCGCTTTCTAGCCCTAGCCGGGCTATCCTGTGCCAACGGTTTGCATTTACAGCAGCCGTAAACCGCGTTTGGATCTTTTGGCACGATTGCTTTTTTGACTAGACTGATTACGTTAACTAGCAACGCTATAGGAATATGTTATATATTGCACCACTCAAAACGGGCCGTAGGTCAACTCGGCGTCTCCTCGGAACGTGGTAAAAATGTCCGCAGGGTTGCGATTCATAACCGTTCCGTTCGGCCGTGTAAGTGTTTAGCGCGGTTTCGCCCTTGGTAAGCCCCAGAGAGTAGAATTCTTCTGAACGACGTCTCGCACGAAGTTAGGATCGGTTTGCACCAACCGGTCAATGTCTTAGCAAAGGATTTTCTGATCGATGACGCTACAGACCTGTGGCGCTCCCTTTGTAACGGCCCGAGCCGGACCCCATCTCGCCTGTTGTGATTATTCGGTAAATTTCGTCGCGAAACGATTCTCGGGCGCCGAATAAATTCAAAGCCCCGCCGCTTTCTCCTGGAACGTAGCGAAGCATTCCTACCGTCAAACACGTGTCGTATATCGCGCAAGACGTAGCGCTTTAGCCAAGTCCATAGAAACTCGACTCGATAAGTTGACCTCGAAATGGAACGGCGTCATCCGTAAAGATCACCGGCTCCGACCTTATTTCGGAAGGTCGGGGGCGTTTTTCTTCGGTTTTCTGATTCCAAACTCTAAACCGGTGTTGCGGTTTTGCTGGAGGCTGCCCCGCCTTGAATCGCGTAGGACTTCATGCGAAGTGTACTGGGTTTTTGGGTGTTCTCCGAGCCGAAAAACCTCTTGATCGGACAGGAGCGGCGTTAATCCGAAACGTGAACCCCTTCTCCTCCTAGAATTCGAACGTGGTCTTTCAGCATGATCATGACCCCTTCAGGCTGCACGCGGAGGCTAGGTGATACACAAAAGCGGGACAGTTTTGACTTCCGAGCTGTCCTATACCATACCCCCATCGCAAAATATGTTGCTGGTATGATTGTTGAAAATCTGTAGGACCGAGGTTCAGCACCTGTGCTGGATCGAATTGGTTGAGGCAACATTGAAACCGTTTACACCACCGCGGCAGACGCGGTTTCATAATTCCATCGATGAGACGGTGTTTGGGGCGCTGGACGTGTTGATTTAGGATGTACGCGGGAGGACAGACTCTTGAAAGCTGGTGATCGTGTAGAGCAACAGACCCCCCTGAGCGCGGGAGTTGAGGCGAAAGAGCTCTCGGCCTTCGTGAGCCGCCAGTTCGTGCAGAACGAACCCCAAAGTTCGCAGTTTCACTCCTCTTGCGTTTGATTGCTCGTCCTGATATAGACGCGGGTTATGAAGATACGGTGTTTGAGGCTCCTTGATTTTTGCGATCAGTTCTTTTAGCGACGGAGATGGATGCCACCCGGAGACATTTGCTCGGATCGAAAAGCGGTTGAAAACAGTAAGTCTATAACGTTGAGTCCTCGGAGGGCGACGTTCGGCGGACAAGGCGTCGCGACCGTCTTCCCTTTGAGTTGGAACGCAGCAGTAAATTGATACTAGGGGGAAACGTGCGGCTTCGTCGGTCCCATGTTCAGATCGCCGCAAACAGCCAGAGGGGTTTCTCTACAGTTTTTTCCAGTAGTAAACGCTATGGCGTTCATATTGTCACCAAAGGAATCTGTCTAAAGACGGCTTCGGTCTGGAGTGGTCCCCGAGGGGCGATGATGGAAGAGAAAACAACCATTTTTGCATAAATTCTGTTAAATCAGTCGGGTGACGTTTCTTCGTGATTCTCCGGTCGCTAAAGTGCCGTCATCCCTGACGTCACACGATTCAGGTAGCACACTTGCGCCGGGGTAGTCGATGCCATAATCATTCGCTCACGACGCGACGTTGTCGAAAATCGTGAAACGAACCACCGTCTGTTCGTTTGCTTATATGGATCGGTGCTCGTTCCTTTGCGTTAACAGGTAAACTTCTTGAAGAAGCGAGGACACGGCCCTTTCGTTTATCTTCGTTTCGGGAAAACCAAGGCATTCAATAGCTTTTAATTGGTACTCTCTTTCAAAAAAAGCGAAAAAAGTTATACACGAGGCAAAACAAACACATTCGGATCGTCCGCGGTGCAGCTGATTAGCTTCCAACCCCGTCAGCTATCGATAATAAAAATCTTCTCCTTCAATTTCCTCGCCGGCCTCTTCTCTTTCCGGGCCAGGCTCTTCCGCGGAGTTCGACCAGAGGCGTAATAGGTCGAATTAAAGTAATCTTCTACCCTTTATCCGTTTCAAATAATCCATCCGGGTAGCGGCGATTGGCGGATTTTTGGCGAGGTTAAAACAAGTCGGGGCCGAATGCAATACATCTCCTCGCCACGGATGAAAGCATTTTCTTTCAAATTCGTTCAGTAAGCACCGATAGTTGTTTTCGCGGGACGCTCTTATTCGATTCCCTTTGATCCATCCGTCCCGGATTCATGCATCGCGTAATCGTTTACCAGGACGTAAACGCAACGGTCTCCCGGTAGAAATCGTATTTATCAAGCTTAAGATCGGGTGGCAGATTTTTTTTCCTTGGAGGGCGGAGGGGACGGGGAGTTCTTTCAGGCGCTCCTTCATTTCCCGGACAAACGCTGTTCTAACTCTTCATTCGTGCGACAGTGAGAAGTATCGGCCGCTGTGTACGCAGCTTCTTTGTAACCCGAAAGCCGTGGGAATACGTTCTACATTCGTCGGTTCCCGGCATAAAAGTCACGCTCATCACCCGCCGCCAGCTGGCTTCAGTTAAGGTTTTATTGCTTTCTTTATCATTTTCTCATCTTCTTTCTTTCCTACATTTACACAAGAAAACATGTATTTCCTGGCTAAATCGGTTTCGAAAACCGCTTCCACCGCGGTTACGGCTCGAAGTAAAACTGTCCGTCAACTCGTGTTTACGAATCCCAAAGTCCGTATAGATAGCCGCTTTCACCAATTTTAATTTGGGGGGTTTTGCGAGACCACGAATCGTTAAAAAAATCGGAAGATCGGTTAGTATATCATCATTATCGATGGCAGGGTCTCGGCGAACCGGCGCAAACTATGGAATACTTTCGTACGAGGATGGTACCGGTATCCTTCTAGCAGAACCCTCGGGGTTACAAATTGAAACAAACAACAATAAACTCGTTTCATTGTGCAAACTCAACAACGTTTCGTCACTTGAAAATTGTAAAGAACTCATAAAACGTTAAAAGTAGAAACGCCTGCGGAAGAACCGATTCACCAGCGCCGCTTCGAAGTGGACACGATAAAAACGAATTCAATAGAAACTAATAACCGGAATCCTTAAATCGTATCATTTCCTCTAACCTTTTTGAGTGGCTCTTGTTTATATACATTTTTTTTTTACCACATTTTCCCGATGGTGGGAGAGAAGGAAAACAAAACGTCCATGCAGTTAGTAGTGTTCCTAAAAAAAGCGGAAAGTAAACTTTTTTACTCGTTGTAGTAGTGCCTTTGTCTTGTTGTACTTGTTAAGACTTACGGATAGAGATCATAATCTGTGGGTCCTATTGAGCTGGTTCGTAGCAGTAGTAGTAGGAGTAGGAGTAGTAGTAGTAGTTGTAGTTGTGAGTGTGGAAGTAAATATTATAGTGGAGGTGGGAAGTATAGGAGTAGAGTAGTAGTAGGTGTACTAGTAGCAGTGGTAGCAGTAGTAGTGTAGTTGCGGGGTCGTAGTAGTAGTTGTAGTAGTAGTAGTAGGTGTAGGAGTAGGAGTAGTGTAGTAGTTAGTAGTAGTAGAAGTAGTAGTAGTGGGAGTAGCAGGAGTAGGAGTAGTAGTGGTTTTGTAGTAGTAGTAGGAGGAGGAGTAGGGAGTTGGAGTAGTAGTAGTAGGGTAGTACTAGTAGCAGTTAGTAGCGGGAGTACGTAGTAGGGCAAGGGTGGAGGAGGAGTGGAAGGGGAGGAGGGGAAGATAAGGGAAAATCATCTTTGTCAAGTGGCATTATAAGTGCTCCTTTCGGTGGTGAGTAACTAACGCGTGTTTTGCTACTGTTGATAATGCAACTAGCTCTTGTGTATACAATCTACCTTGCAATTAAAATCTAACCAGGTTCCCTTTGTGTATACCTAATTGTAAGATATTTTGTTTTTTACTTATCACTTGTCAATTCTTCCGTAACGCCTATAAAGCCTTTTGTAAAGTTGGGGATGGTTACTGTATCTTTATATGTAGCCTGATATTTGGATGCGCGTACTTACATGAACATTTCCCATTCGGTAGTATTATTTCCAAATCTGGGATGGTAAACCTGGCAATAGAAAGAGCTCTGATTGACATTTACTCGCTAAAAAGGCGAGTACTAATTCGCATACAAGAAAATCTCTAGTCTCAACGGCGTCCCTGTGCTTCGCGGGGAGAGTCCTTTCCCCTTCTTTTTTTTATAAAAAATGCGGCACTAAGAAAACAAGACTATCGCAGGACTTTAAAAGTTACTGCTTCAGTTACTACTACTACCGCCTTTGCTACTTCTCGCGATTAAATGCGCCGCGATCGGAATATCAAGAATCACAACACCCGCGGTTGTATTGGAATGCTGTAGTCGTAGTGCAGAGTAGCGGTAATAGTGTCAGATAGCGGGAAGTAGTGATAGTAGTGGCAGCAAAGGGGAGGTGAGAGGAGGAGAAAAGGAGTTGGCACCCCCCACCCTCTCCCCCGCTAAATTAATTTCTCTCGGCGGAATGTGACGAGTACTTTTCCTGATTTTACGACAATTGATACCGCGCTGCGAACGTATTTACCGTAGCATATAAAATCTAAGGGTTCCTATTGTGTATACTTTTCATTTTAATAAATTTTATTTTAAACTCCCCATTTTTACTTTGTTCTGTTTCAGTTCTTCTTCCACAAGCCTATTGAATGTGGTCAATGTTATTGATCTCTATTTCTAAACACGCACCTCGTTCTATATCACACGCACATGCAATCGTACTCCTCCGCGTCCAAAAAATAAAAAGTTCTACCCGCAATCGGCCGATTGACATCTACTCACCAAAAAGGCGAGTACTAAATATGCATACCAGGAACATCTTAAAATAAGGGATATTATTTTTTTATTTTGGTTATGCTGGGGAGATTTTCCATTTAAAATAAATTCCCGGACCCGGTGGAGGGGAAGCGCTATTGCATTTCTTCATCAGGTTGCTGCTGCGGCCGCTGAGTCGCGTTATCTTGTTCTGCTGACCTGGCATGTGCTCCATGAGGATCGTTATGCCTCGGCCTATGAGCTGGAAGGCTGCTATATTCGTTGATGACCATCACTTGCCTTTCATCATGGCCCATGAGCCAGAAAGGATGATGATGATGATTCAACGTATTGTCGCCTCAGGCGACTCTCACTGATACTGCCCGTTGTTCCTGTGGTATGCTTTCCAACCTCGGCTGGACATCTCAGAACTGCTCGGCGACTGCTCCATTTCTTCTGTCTCTAGCCCCTGACCCTGTTCCTCCTTTGGCCCCGAACATCTTCAGAAACCTCGGCCTGAACATGAGCGTCCGTGAATTGCCTCCATTCCCTGAGAATCGCTCTGCGACTCATCTTTTTCCTCTATCTCTCCGCCGCATTATCAGCAATCCTGTGCCAGTTACCTGCTCCTCTGCTGGGTACTAGCGTTGGAAAAAAACAAAAAAAACGAGGAAGAGGTGGTCAGGGCCAAGGAATTATAATAAAGACTCGATCGTTCCCCTTGAACTACTCTTTTAAGGTCAAAACGGGCGGTGCTTACTTTATTAATACTCATCGTTTTTTTGTTTTTTTTTTGGGAAGGGGGATGTTACTACTGCTAGGCACTGCTTACCTACTACTAAGTGTCGTTTCGCTTCTTTATGGCCGTCTTTCTTTTAGTGTAAACCATAAAATTCCTGATCTTCTTCTTCTTCTTCTTCTTTTTCTTCTTTTTTAACTGGAGCGCTAGTTTCCGCCGATTAAGTTTGCTTTGCCGGCTCCCGCACGCGATATAGATGGGGTGGAGGCGCTATAAACTTTGCGGAACAGTCGGGAGGACTTTTTTTCCGGCTAAAACGTCCCTTCTATGGTTTTGACGCTTTAGGATCCCAGCAGTTGTTTAGCCAGTCAAAAAATCACGTTAAATAGTCTCGCGAATATTTTATCGAATCGACCAAGCGGGTAAAAAATGTCCTCGCTCGCCCTTGGAAGCTTGGAGTCGGGAAAGGGTTTCGTACGTTAAAGCGTTTCTTCTCCCTTCGGTCGTTTTGACGGGAACCGCGAAGAAATGAACGTTCGAAGAGGTTCCCGCGGTTTCTTTACGTTTCAGATTCTTTTTATAGAGCTCGGGAGCCTGTTTGCTGGTGAGGCGATAGGCGATCTCGGGGAGGAGGTTACCGCCGTTCTGACTGAGGAAGGTTCCAACGAACTCGCGCACGGACTCGAAAACCGGAGCGAGAGGAGGGTCGCGAAGGCCGTGCAAGCACCGCAAAAAGCTCAACTGCAAGTCCCGCACGAAATCGTTCGTGTTGCTCCTTTTCAGATCCAAGCCTTTAACGACGGACTTTTCGTGGCACGTGATGGGATTGAACTCAAGACCGGCGTACCTCTTTTTGGTAGAAAACATCGTCCGCCGCATCACCCGCTCGTGGGTAAGTTTCATCGGAGGCGCTCGAACATCTTCCGATGGGGCGGTTTGTCGACGTAATCGGAGTTGACCTCGGCGCAAAGCTGTTCGCCGACGATATCTGTATGATCAACCCTTTCGTTCGTCATCCGCGTCGCGTTTCACGGCTAAAACGTCTCGTAGTCGAGTGAAGTGACTTTCGTCCAGGTTTTTTACGGAAAGGTCCGGTTCTCGGAGCCATTTTTCCACAGTTTCGCCGGATGGGGCACGTGCACGATCCACGCGAAGATGGAATCCGTGTCCCCCCCGAAGACAACGTCATAAGGATCGTTTTCCTCGTTCCATTTCGGCGCGTACACGGCGGAAGCGTACCTGGCGACGGCCAGGATGGCTTCTCTCGGAGCCCGTGATGCTTTCGAGTCACCGAAGAGCAACACTGGTGCGTGGTCACGCCGTAAATGCGAATTGTGATGAGCTTCAGAGCGTCCGATTCCGATTTACAGAGCAGCTGGAGCTGCCGCAGGTCGCGAACGAGTTTGGAAGAGTCGTCGCGATCCTCGTCCGTAAGAGGGCTTCTTCGAGACCCATCCCTCGCGTTAGGTTTACTAGATAAGGCGAGATTTATCATCTGGTTGACCTCGGTTAAAAGACAGCGGCGATTTCTTTCCGCTTACTAAATGGTCGGCACCCGTTCCAATAGCTCGCTCTGTTGTTTGACGAAAAACCGCTGCTCGGAGAGGGTTTTAAAGAAGGCGCGCGAACTGAAAATGATGTTTAGGGGTCAGGGTGAAAACTCGAATTCGGCACCTTCCTTCTCCATCGCCCGTTCCACGTCCTCCAGTGTTATAGCATCTCCCTCTAAAGGGGACCGACTCTTTTTAAAACCGTCGGACGTCGGGATGTCGTAGCTCGTCGAGTCGGGTCACGTCTTCCCACAGCGGAACGAACCCCGCGCCGGGTCAGATCCGAATAAGAGATCCGGGAATCTTCCCCGATGTTGTTGTTTTGGGCCACCGAAGGGTACAAGGACTGAAAGTCCAAGACGTTCAAAGCGATGTCCTTGTAGAAACCCGGTTCCACGGGGTGAACGTAAGCCCCGGGCTGTTTCACGTAAGTCAACCTGCAGAATTTGGAACCGACCACGTTGTGAATGGTTTTGGCTAGGTTTCTCGCGGAACCGAACACCAGAGGCGAGAAGAGAACCGATTTGTGAAACCTGTTGAGTAGCTCCGTCAGAAAGGATTTCAGGTGAGCTAAAGTAAAGAACTTTTGGGCCGCGGTATAGTTTCTTAACACGCGCGCTATTTCCTCTACAAGGTGCGTTTGCTGCTGGGGGGAAGAAAAAGACCGCTGCCAAGAGTTTCGTTTTTAAAACGAATTTTTCTCGTACGCGGTGCCAGTTTGTCGCAAGTTCGCGCGTGAAGTAACAGCGGGTTTTGCCGTTCGCTATAACGCAATCGGATCTG
>JAFLJL010003837.1:0-12266 GCA_018398815.1 Conus ventricosus
GATAATTTTTAAACCCAAAAAAAAATAAAACAAATTTTTAAAAATGTCAATAGTGAGCTTGGACAAAAATTTTTAGCCCAAACGGTTAAGGAAAACCCGGGGAAGAACCCCCAAACAAAATTTCCCCAAAAATTCCAAATTTCCCAAAAAAAATTTGGATAAACATTTTGGGGTTTAAAAATTAAAATTTTTTAAATTAATACCCAAAAAAGAATTAAAAATTTTTAAAAATTAAAAAAAAAAAGCTCAAAAAAAAAAATATTAATTTTTTAAAAAAAAATAATATTAAAAATGTAAAAAAAGTTTAAAAATTTAAAATTAAAAAAAAAAAAAAAAAAAAAAAAGATTTAAAAATAAAAATTTTTAAAATATTTTTAATATTAGAAAAAAAAAATACCCCTAAAAACCCAAAAAAATTTTAGTTAAAAAAAAAAGGGAAAAAAATCAGAATTTGGAATGAACAAAATTGATTATAAATTTTTAAATTCAATAAAAGACCTTTTTTATTAAGAAATTTTTAATTTAATTTTAAAAAATATAGGGGGGGTAAAGGGGGGAAAAAAATTTTTTAAGAAAAAATTTTTTAAGTTTTTTTTTTGGGTTGGGTTTTAAAAAAAAAAAAAAACCAAACAAATTGGAAAATTAAAAAACAACAACCAAAAACCAAAAAAAAAGAAAAAAACAAAAAAAAAATTTAATCCCCCCCAAAGCCCCCCACAACCCCCAAACCCCCTAAAATTTTTTCAAAAAAACCCCAAAAAAGTTTTTAATAAAGACAAACCCCCTTCAAAGAAAAATAAAAACCAAACCCCCCAGATAAAAAAGGGGAAAAAAATGTTCTAAAATTTTTTTAAAAAACAAAGAAAAAACAACAGAAAAAATAAAAGAAAAACCCCAAAACCCCCAAAAGGGAATATAAACCAAAGTTCCCAAAAACCCAACAAAAGCCAAGGCAGCAAACAACAGACCCTTTAAAAAGGGGAACCATAACCCCCAAAAAAAAAGCCCCACACCCCACCCAATAAACCCCCCCCCTCACCCCCCCTACACAACCCCCCCAAAAAGAAAAAACAAGAAAAAAAACCAACCCAAACCCCCAAACAAACTAAAACCAAAAAAAAAAAAAAGGGCCCCCCAAAAACAAAACCAAAGAAAAAAAACACAACAAACTTAAATAAAATCAACCATATAATAAAAAAACACAAAAAAAAAAAAATATATTGACTCACACCAAACCGCACAGCCAAACAAACACCACCCACACACCCCCCCCCCCACCACCCCCCAAACCACCCCCAACACCCACACACACCCCAATTCCCACACTAATACACCCCTCACGTCAACCAACACCAACCCAAACCACAACACACCTAATACATTAGACCCCCACCCACACACCCAAAAAACACACACAACACCACCACCAACCCCACCCACGGCACCACCAAAAACCCCCAACACCCCCACCAACCAACACACGACCCCCCCCTCCCAACCCCCCCCCTCACCCCCACCACAACCAACCGAAAACAACAATACACCCCATCCACCACCCCCGACACTCCCCCTCAAAAACCAAACACCCACCCCCACCCCCCTATCACACCAATACCCCCCCTACTCCCAAAACCAACCCCCCCATCCGCCTCCACACACCCCCACCCCCCACCCCACCACACACCCCCCCCACACCACAGCCCCCCACCATAAACCACCACCCGACCGCCCGCAAACCAACATACCGCCCACCCCCCCGCCACACACCCCCCAAAACCACAAACTCCTCACCCACCCCACCCCCACACCCCCCACCCCTCACCCACCCCCCCCACACCCCCCATCCACCCCACACCTCCACACCACCACCCCACCCACCCCCCCCCCCACCCAACCACCAACACATAACACAACACAACACCAAAAACCATACACCACCACAACACACACCTACACAATAGCTAACACAACAAAAACCCCCCCAACCACACAAACACAAAAACACCAAACGAAACACACCCAACCCACCGATCACACACAACACGTACAAAAAACACAACACCCTTACAAACACACACAACAACCACACCACCAACAACGAAACACCAAAATAGAACCAACTAAACACAAACTACTAACGAGCGAAAGAAACACCGACACCACCATACCAAAAACACAAACCCCAACAATCACCTCACACACAAAACCCACGAAGCAACTACACTACCAAAAACCAACAAAGTAAACACTCGACATACCACACCACAACCACCACAAATCCACCGTCACCACTACCCACAACCGACAACCCCCAACAATACAAACAAACAATCATACAACACGCAACCACCCCGAATCCACAGACGAGAACCAAAAAAAACAACCAATCACACTCACTAATAAAAACCACCCAACCACGAACTACACACCAAACCAAAAACAGAACACCCAACACATCCAATAGCTACCAAAAAAAACACCCATAACAAACAACAAAAAAACACCCGCCAAACACGCCACACAGCACAGCCACACATAGCACCACTCTCCGAGCAACTACCTACAACCATACCACAAACACGACACAAAATCCCACTACTAAACAAACAACCCCAACCGAACACCACCCGACGAACACACAACACAACACACCCCTCCACAACTACTACAACCCAACACCTAGACCCACCAGACCAACCCCCCACGCAACAAAAACACACACACTCCACCAACAATAAACCGAAACAAACAACACAAAAACACACACACCAAACACACCTAAACAGAACACAAACAAAAACAAACAAACACCCAACAGCGGAAACCTACAACCACAAACCCACCAACCACACCACACACAAAACACACTACAACACACACTCAAGCCAACACCACAAACAAAAAGACCACAGACAACAAACAACAACATACACAACCACTCCCAAATAACCCCACCACACAGCAAAAACACCGACGAACCACCCACCCAAACACACCACCACCCTCCAAACTAAAAATCACACTAACACAAACCACAACAAACCCACACAACAAAACGAAAAGACCCCACCCACCACACAGAAGCACCACAAACAACCACAACCACCCAACACAAAACACACACGAACAACACAAACACAAACCCACACACCCCAACACACCCACCCCCCCCCAAACACCACACACCGCCCCACACCCCCTCCCCCCACCACCCCAAACCCCACCCCAATCCACAACCAACACACCACCACACCCCCACACACTCCCCCACCCCCCCGACCCCCCCCCGAACCCCACCCCGTCCACCTCCCCACACCCCACAACGCAACACTCCCCCCACCCCCCGACCCACACACAACAACAACCCACACCCCCACCTACACTACCACCCCCCACCACCAACCCCACCCACCCAAAAACAACCCCCCCCAAATCACACCACCCACCCCCACCAAACACTACCCCATTCCACACACACCACACCCAACCCCCAACCACCACCCCACTCCACCCCCCCTACACCCCACAACCCCCCTCCCAACCAACCACACCCCCAAACCCCTCACCACCCACCCCACACCCCCCACCCCCCCGCAACCCCCACCAAATCCCCCCCCCCAACCCCAACCCCCCACCCCACCACCCACACTACAACCCAACCCCCCCCGCCCACCCCCCCCCACAACAACCAACCACAACATCACACAACACCGACACCAACCAACCACACCAATACCCCAAAACCCCAACCAACCAACACCCTCACACTACACAACACCCACCAACCAAACACGACACAAACCCCACACAAAACCCACACAAAACCACACACCAACAACCACACAACACAGCAACAGACACCAACCACAACACCCACAAACAAACAACCAGCAACGTACAAACCACAAAACACCACCCACCACAAACACACAAACACACAACCACCCCACCACCACACGAACCAACACACCAACGCAACCCAACACACACCCCCCACCCACACCCACACCAACACACCCCCACTCCACACCAACACAAACCCAAACAAAAACCTCATACACCACCATCCACACACACACCACACCCAACCAAAAAACAACCCCCACAACACCCGAACCCAAACAACAACCACACAAACACAAACCGCAACACAACCCCACCACAACACAACCCCAGCACCCCCACACAAACACCCCACCAAAAACACACACACACACACAACCACGCCCAATCCCACCAAATACAACACCAACACCCCACACCCCACCACACAAACTACAACCACACCCAAACCACAAACAACACGCAACCACCAACAACCCCCCACCCCGCCACACCACCCACACCAAGCCACTACCACACACACCCCACACACCAAACACCACACCCCACCCACCCAACAACACAACAACCACACATACACACACACAAAAACCACACAAACACAACAAACCACCTCGGCACACCACCAACGACCCACCCAACAACACACACACACACACAACAAAACAAACACAAAAAGACCAGACAAACCCAAGCAACCCCACCCACACCAAACACCCATCAGAGAAACCACACAACACACCAAACACATCAACACAAACACAACAGCCCACACGACCCAAACACCACACCCCACGACCAACACAAGTGAGAGCACCCCAACGACAACACAATACCAAAAACACACACACCACAACGAAAAACAACAACCAGCAACACTAAACCGACAAACGCACACCAGCGCCCACCAAACACACCCACAACAACAACAACACAACCACCACCCCGAACACAAACAGAAACACCAGAACAACACCCCCACACAGAACCCCCCAGCACGAACACAACCACAAACCAACACACAAACGCACACCATCCACGCTACCACCCACCAACAACCACACCAACACCCACAACACACACAACACCCACACACACCTGAACAACCACAACCCACCACACCGACAAACACCCACCAAACCAACCACTACACGAAAACCCGAACAAACAAAACGAGAAACAACACAAAAAACAGACCAACACTCACCACACGCCAACAAACAAACAACACCTCAACAACACCCCCCACAACACAACCCACCCCCGAACCGCGAACATAAAACGACCAACCCACAACACAACCACACATCACCCAACCAACACACAACTAAACAGAACTCACACCCAAACACAACCAACAACAACGACACACACCCACCAACCCACCCCCAACACCGACCACCCTACAACAAAAAAAACACACTAAACCCCACCACCCCAAAACCACCCAACACACACGGCACACCAACCACGACAAACACAACTAGAGCGACACACCCCCACACCCACCAACACCACTAAACGTGAACACACGCACCTCAACACCACAACACCACACCACAACACCACACCACCAACACACCCGCTAACACCAACCACCACCTCACCAAATAACACAACAACAACCCAACAAAACAAACGACCACCACAACCACCCAAATACACACTCCACACACAACAACCACACAACATAACCACAACACCACCCCACAAACACACTCACACATACAACCACACCAACAAACATACACCCACACACGAAAAACACACAAACCACACCCCACCCCTCAGCAACACACCACAACGCCACGCACAACCACAACACACAAAAACCCTAAAGACACCCCGTGAACAACACAAACCACAGACCAACAAAACACCACACCCCTACCACCCCCAAACAAAAACACACAATAACCATATAACCCACCCGAACCATACAGAAACCACACTCAACCCCAAACTCACAAACAACCCAGACACCCACACACACAACCCACAAAACCAAACACCCCCCCCGCCCCCTCCCCACACCCCCCCCCCATACTAATTCAACAACACATAACCCAAATACCCACCACCACCAACACAACCAAACAACCACCAAACCCACCACCACACACCCCCCACCAACCCACCACACAACACACCACCACACAAGACAAAAAACAAAACCACACCCACACCAGACCAACAACCCCCCCCACACCTAACAACACCCAACACACACAACACCCAACAACACACCACAACAAAAACACACAAAAACCAGCTCCACCAACAAACAAACCCACCCACACACAACAGACACCAGCGTCCCAACGGCTCCATCACACACACCATAGGCCCACAACCCACACACGAACAACACCGAACATCAACCAAACCCACCCCCCCACCCCACCACCTCCCACACACCCACCAAACCAAACCCCCCAACATAACAAAACAGACCCACACCAAAACACACAAAAACCAAACACACAGCCACACCCCACCCATAAACACCGCAACACAACACAACCACCAAACCACACACACAAACCAACAACCAACACAAAACAACACACACCACCACACACCACACACCCCCTAACAAACACAGCACCAAACCAAAACCCACACTAATAATCAGGAAACCATCAGAACCTAACTGCGTCATACAAAAAACCACACAAACAAGACATCATAAAATATATCCACCCCCCCCCACCACATCCCACGAAAACCCCTATACACATAACCCACAACAATCTCTCTCGCTCGTCGCTCGCTCTCGCGCTCTCGCAAAAACCCAAATCCCAAAAAATTTCTCCCCCCCCCCCCCCCCCCCCCCCCCCCGCACCCCCCCCCCCCCATCAACCCGCCCGCCTGCCATCTCCGCCCTCCCCCCGCACCTAAACCAGATGGTCCACCACCCACACAATACTCCACAACCACACGCCGCCGAACCCAAATACTAAGCAAAACCACCAACATTACTTAACGAGTTTGTGGGATAATAACAATCAAGAGGGTATAGCCAGAACTTGCCACTAGTCGGACATGCCGATCCAAGGGCGACAGGACCCCCCATCACCACGCCCCATAGTACCCCGGTTCCATCAACGTGCAAAATACCCGACCCGAAACCCACTCCAAAGCGCGCAACCAAACCCATTTGCTTTTTCATCAAAAAAACCCCCCAAAAAAAACCCCACTAAAAAAAAAAAAACCAAAAAAAACCCAAAAAAAAAAAAATAACAAAAAAATATTAGAAATTACCCCCCCAAAAAAAAAAAAAACCCCCCCCAAAAAAAAAACAACCCCCCCCACATTCAACCCAAAAAAACCCAAAAAAAAACGGAAAACAAAAAACCCAAAAAAAACAAAAAAAAATAAAGAAAAAAAAAAAAAGAAAAAAAAAAAAAAAAAAAAAAAAATTTAAAAAAAAATATTTAACTAACAAACCCATAAAAAAAAATAAAATTTCCCAAAAAAAAAAAAATTATAAATTAAAAAAAAAACCAAAATTAAAATTTTAAAAAAATAAAAAAAATCCAAAAAATTTCAGGAATAAACCAAAAAAAATCTTAAAAACCAACTTCATAAAAAAAAAAAACCCCTATTAACCCTTAAACCCCTAAAAAAAAAACCAAAAAATATTAAAACCACCCAAAAAAATTTTAAAAAAAAAAAAAAATGGAAAAAAATAAAGGGGGCATCCACAAATAATCCATCAGAAAAAACCCCAAAACCCAAAAAAACAAGTAAAAAAAAAAATTTTAAAAAATAAAGCTAAAAAAAAATTCAAAAATTTTTTTACATAAAAAAAAAAAAAATTATAAAAAGAAAAATTTTTAAAAAATCAAACAATTATCAAACCAATTAACCCTACAATAAATTAAATATATTTCTTTAAGAATCACAAAAAAAATTAAAAATATTTAACCCAATAATAAAAAGCAATTTTATAAAAAAAAAACGAATAAAAACCCAAATTTAAAATAAAAAATAAATCAAAAATTTTTAAATAAAAATTTTAAAAAAATAAAAAAAAAAAAAGTACTGAAAAAATCGAAATTTAAAAAATTTAAAAAAATTAAAAAAATCAAAAAAAGGCAAAAAGTTTATAAATAAGTAAAAAAAAGAGAAAAATCATAATTTTTAAAAAAAAAGTGGAAAAGGGGAACAAACCCCATAAAAAAAATAACCAATAAAAATTCGTATTCTAAAAAACCTAATAAAACCCAAGGGTTAAAAATTTAAATTTAAAATTTAAAAACAAATAACAGAAAAAATCAAGAAAGAAAGATAATTAAAAAATCCAAATCAAACCAAAAAAAAATTATGAAAAAAATCTTTTTTTAAAAAAAATTATAAATTAAAAAATAAAGGGGCTTTGGGGGTTTTAAAAAAATGAAACCCCAAAAAAAAAAAAGATCCGATATAAAAAATGAAAGAATTTTTAAAAAGTAAGTTAAAATTAAGAAATTTTTATTTCCAATTTAAAAAAACCCCTTTTTTAAAATTTTTAAAATTCATTTCCCCATCATCAACACCCTCCAAACCCGTTTTTGAAAAAAAAACCCTTCCCCCTTTGGAAGCTGACTCAAGTCTGAAAACGCGGGTTTTAAATATGAAACAAACATTCATCCGGGGATTCCATTCCGTGTGCTAACCGTGTCAAACCAAAGACTCCACAGGCAAAACGGGGTTTCACATCCCTCTTTTCGACCTAGGACGCTACCCCGCCTAAAATTTCTTCTTTTATAAATTTTTCAAAAAACAATTATGGTTTTTTTTAAAGAAGAGTCGCCGCTTCTGGATGGTACAGACAGAACTAGCAAGGGCAAACGCGTTTGGTCAGGGAAGAAATTTTTAATTAAAATGTGAATCAATTTAAAGGAAACGGCAAAAGGGATAATTTTCATTCTTGATAAATTTAGGAAAACGGGAATTTTTCTTCTTTAGAATTGACAGATGTTTGTCAAATCATTTTGTTTTTTTTCACGGCAAAAGGGGAAGAAAAACTCGGAGTGTTTCTCCCGCAAATCCAGCTTATCAACAACCCCAAAGGAAAGTCATTCCTCTCGCGCTCGCAAAAAAAATGACATCAATTAAATGATATGCAACATTTATTAAAGAAATAAAAACAGTTTTTAATCTTTTAAAATCTTTATTACCTAATACTGAAAAACCCCACCACTAACTTATAAAACAACGTTAAAAAATTTTTGTTTTTATTAATTAGAACAAAATATTCTTTTAGTTGAAAAAAGGAAAGAGATCGGGAAAAAACCATGAACGAACTTACATCAGGATTAGAAGTGATCTACCTTCCAAGGTAGAAAATGTGGAACTTCGTCTGAAGGAACAACAGTTTTCTTATACCTTTCCAAAATGAATGGACTTTATTGTATTGTTTTCCCCCATCACAAAGGCTACACAATGCCCATTTTTTTTTCAAATTTTGCTTAGCCCGAATCAAAAACTGACATGTGTACGAAAATAATTTGTTTCGGGGACGTAAGCAAAGCACTGCGAACATAATTTTTTTCCCCTCGGTTTTACCCTTTTCGTCCTTAAACCCTGAAGACGCAATTGGGGTTTTATAATATTTCTCTCTTCGAGTCAAAGGGGATCGCTCAATTTTCATAATTCCCATGTTTTGACGCCCTAATCGAACAAAAAAACGGGTGGGAAAATTTCAATTAAATTCCTCAGGGTTGTTTTTAGAATCATTTTTTCCGTTTTTAAAAAATATCGCGAACATTAAAATTTTTTTCTTTCATGGTAAAATTTAATCTTTTCACCAACAAAACGTTTTTCCCTAACCCCAATAAAGCCCTTGCTTTTTCCAGTGTTTTTTTTTTTTAATAGTCCCACTATTTTAAAAATATAACGACCTTGGATTTTTTGGGCGGGTTCGAAAAAAGGGGGGACATTCCATAATACTCTTCGACCCTTTCCAAAAATTGCATGTTTCGACTTCTTCTTTTGCAAAAAAATTTTTGACAGTTCAACATGGCGTTTTGGGGATAAGGTACCTTTGTCATTTGTAAATTTTTTTTTTTTGGGGGGGATTTTTTTTTTAAGGGCGCAAAAATTCTTTAGCGCGTTTTTTCGAATTTTAGCAAACATTTCGTTTTGTTTTTATTCGCTCTCTTCTTATCGAGTACACCAACCTTCGAAGTCTATATACAAGTGGGGTATTATGAACGCTTTTTTTAGGTAAATCCGATCATTTTCAGAATTAAAAAAAGGGTGCCCGATTTTTTGAACCGCACCAAACAGAGGAAAATTTGAATAAAAAGCCATCACTGATTCAAAAAACACCGGCTCAAATAAGTTTCTAAAAATCGTTTGAATGTGACGCAAGCAGATGAACTGCCGAAAATAAAAACATCCTTGAACCTTCGCACTTTAATTATTTTGAGAATAACGAATTGTTTTTTAATAGTCATCAGAATTGAGCCCAAACAAATAAGTACATTTAAGCTAAACAACGCTATTAAAATTCATTTGAGTGTTTTCTAGTTCCAAAGGTCAAAATTTTGGGCCGAGGAATTAAAACCCCCTTTTCGGGAATATTTTTGGAAAGATAATAATCTTGCGTGGCATTTAAAAGGGTCCCCTATAAGAAAACATACACAGCAAAAAAAAAAGCGATAGTGGATTCTGTCAAGCAAACTCCCCTATGTTAAAATTTTTTCACAAAAAGATCTAACGGGGCTGGGAAAGCTTTTTCCCCTTTGCAAGATATAGGGGTCCCTAGTCTAAATCTTTGTTGTGACTCATCAATGGTACAGTGCCAATTCAACGATTGAGTGCTTACTAAACCAAAAAACTGATGGAAAGCTCTGAAAAATTTGGAAAGTGAGGGGCTGATTACGTTTTCCCTCATAAAAAACTTTCAAAAAGTAACTCAGACTGGGTATTATTTCGTTTGGGGTTTTCCAAAAAACTTTTTTCATAATTTTAACGTTCTCTTCGTAGAAACAAAGAAAATATCACCGTTATCGTGTGAAAAAATAAAGGGTTCTCATTAGCTCTTTTTCGCTGTGGCAAGGGAAGCCGTTTTTAATACTACCGACCATTTTAAAGTATGCTTACAGGCAAGTCCACCAAAGGGCGAAGTTCACCCACGCGTCAAAAATTTTCCCCCGTGTCTTCTTTTGGTACGGTCTTTTTATAAGTTTTCCTTTTTAAAAGCGCCCATCTTCAATAATACTTTTCCACTTTTAACATCTGTCGTGACTTCCCGAAAAGGGTAAAAATTGAAAAATTACTCTCTTGGATAAAGGACACGAGCTCTTGCGAAAAAAGACAAAAAAAAAAATTAAATGTCCCCCCAAAAATTCAAGAAAAGGGGACTCCTTTTCACTGTCCAAAACACCAAACTTTTGAATTTTAGTACATTGGGGAACACCAGATTTGATGATCCCCCCAAACAAAAATCTTGAAGCAATAAAAAACACTTTCTTCAATTGTTGATCGGGTTTTCGGTTTTTTTGGCCCCCAAAGCGCTACACTCTTAATATTTGTTGAAAATACGTTTTATAGATTCTATTGGGGAAGGGAGATTCGACATTTTTTTAGCAACGATTTTCGTTTCACTTTTTTTTTTCAATGTTTTAAAGTACGTTAAAATGTGAACATTTTAATTTTAACGGATCAGATTCGGACGAAGGACAAGATGAAATAAAACTGGTCTATTTTGGAAAAATGGCAAAATGTATTCGTACTGTACTCGTTTAAATTTTTCCTTACAAAAAAAGAAAAAAAACGCAATATCGTCTTTTTTAATAAATGGCAAAGATTTAAAAAAATTCTTTTCGTACTATAGACTACATGAGTGGTTTGAACCACCCGAAAATTCCCCAACCTTTCTTACTGCGTAGTTTGCCTAAAACACCGGGAAAAGTCACCTTCAGGGGCCATTTATTTCCGTATTAAAAACAGAAGAAAGGTGTCCGAATATTGTACCCTTTTTGTGATTTTTTGTCATCCAGGGCCCCTTTAAAAACGAATCAGCGCTTTTTCATGGTTAAACTACTGAAAGTAACGCACGAAAATGCCCAAACTAGAAAAATTTTCTTGAACAAATCACAATACATTCCCCCCTTCTTTTTATTTAAGAATTGCAGACTACCTTAACGACACAAACTAATACAAAAAGATTTTAATGATAAAAAAAGATTTCAATATAGGAAAATCGCGTAAGCGGTGTCATTTAAAGAAAACCAGAGAAGTTTGATTTAGATGAGCTTTTGTTTGGGGATCACCATTACCTTCATTTTCGAACAATTTAATCAAACAAATATAAAGTGATAAAAATGACATACCCAAAAAGAATTTTTTTTAAAAAAAACAAAAAACCCGGGAAAAAAGGCTAAAGGGTTTTTAAATCCGGAAAAGGGGAAAAATGAAACCCCACAAAA
>JAFLJL010003838.1:0-36430 GCA_018398815.1 Conus ventricosus
CACGTATGGTGTGGATTTTTCCGGGACCACACCGATGATCAGGCCCGATGGAATCAGTTTCCTATCGGCCCAGTCTAAAAGTGATTGACCACAATCATCACTTAAACTCAACTGGTAACATACACATCAAACTAACCTGTACTAACATTGTGATACAGAATAGATGTGATTGTCATGTTTTGCTGTTAGTTTTCTTTTCGTTTAGTGCACCTGATTTCCATATGGGTGCTCAGAAAATTATCAGTTTTATCTGCTATCATAACTAAATATGCAACCAGCGCTGGCTCCTTGCGGTGTGGCGACCCTCCTCATCAATATTTGCTCCCTGAATCCTTGGTGCTTGGGGCCATCCTATCTGTGACATTCCTCTGAATCTGCGAAAACGTATAACGTGGTGTGTGATGCAGAATGCTTCACGCTGAATACTTTAATGGTCCACAGATAATTCAACGGGATGTTCCAGTGGCAGTACCTGCCACTCGTGAACCACTGTCTTGATCTGTCCTATGATCGCCTCATATAGGGCCCCACCGACTCCTGAGCTGTCCCTGGGTGATGAGGGCTTGCTGAACTCCTGCTCTGGAGGTCCCTGGGTCTTTGCGCTCCTCTTCTGCCTCAGCTAACTCTGGGGCTGGTCAAATTGGGTTGGGCCCAGTGAGGTGGGAACACAGCAACCAAACTTCACTGTGACCATAGACGATGCACGTACCAATGACATTGGACAGTTCCATGATGACATTGACAGTGACCATGATGACATTGACAGACCACTATACAGTCACCGTGACCATAATGACATTACAGTGACCCATGATGACACTGAACATGACCTGATAAATGCAACTGGACCATGAGAATTGACAGTACCAGGATGTCATTGACTGTTACCATATACAATGCACTGTGACCATATACATGACAGTGACCTTGAGGACACTGACAGTGAACATGATGCATCACTGTGTCCAGATGACATAACTGACTCACTGTCACTTTTCACACGCAAGTCATTGAACAGCATTACCCATACGCACTACGCAATCTTTCCAATCATCCAAAAGGGAAGCGCACTACCATTGGGGTCTTGCTCCCCTCTCCTTCGGAAAACACTTACAAATCACATCAAACAATTTATAAGCAGATTTGATACAGTAACTCTCTTTCCCACTGAGAGCAATACAACTCACCTAGACTACATAAAGTCCACGGCTTCACACAACATTGCCCACAAAATTCCAGACCAGTAAATACAAGATTGCGGTTCACTCCTTGTGGCTAGGCCTTCATCCGATTAAACGCCTCCTTCCTTTCATATCCCTGTCTCTCTCATTCATCTTCTCCCCCTCGATTTCTCCCGTCCTGAGATTAATACTACTTCCTCTCCCTCGACTTTTCCAGTCTCTGAGAGATGTGTGCCAACTCCTCTCCCTTGTCTTCTCCCTGTCTCCTGGAGAGATGACGAGTTCCCACTCTCGCTCCCGGGATCCTTGAATTCCTGGCGGCCTTCCCCTGTGTGGTTCCCCACACCATGGCACATCTTCAACCACCACACTAAATGAAGGTGAAGGCGAAGGTAAAAGGTGAAGCTGTATTGACTGGTCAGCATAAGCGAGACATCGTCCGGACTTTCGAGTCTCTAGCCCATCTGCGGGTTAAAACTGATGCTTTCCGCCCTCCTCCTAGTATGCATACGTATAGGCAGGTTCAAAAACACTTGACCGCAACTACCCAACCCTTATTAAACATCTCTCATTGGTCTCTTTCACACATTGACCACTTGTTTTTTTACTGAGTCATTCACACAATATTTGGGACGCCCCAACACTAGTCAACCACATAAATATTCTTCTTCCTCCTTGTGATGGTGGCATGGGATAAATGATTGCATATCGACTATACACATGGGTTGGGCGTCACATGCATTTGATGTGACTACGTCCATGACACCCCCCATCCTGTGAAAAAAGTTCCCAAAATTTTTGTTAAAAAGATATACAACTTCACGTATACAACTCTTCAGCCATGGAATCTCAAAATGTTAACCATCAACACAGGGTGGCACCATATTATGAGAGCAACGATAAAGCAATCATCATGATCCACCAGAAATAACAGAGGGCAAACTTCTGGCTGTCTTCTAAAAAAAAAAAAAAAAAATTCATAATTGATCACCACATCGCACAAATATACAATTTCATCAAATTACATGGATAAAACAACTAGGATATGTAACAATGCAAAGTACTAATGGGTCAACATAAGATGTGAAAGCCAGCATATTTGCCCGATCTGGTGTCTCACATCAGATTTTCATAACCCTCAATAAAATGAGAATATGTCCAAGTATTATATGTTTCTCAATAGTCATGATACAAAATAAACTTAGTTATAAACATATTTTTGCCCAAAGGAATTTATAGTCCATTGAAAAGTCACATGCTTTCCATTGTGAACAGTGACAAATGACTACAATGGTGAGGGGCTCAGGCAACGCATCAAAACATAGTATAGACATGGTCGAATGGGTGATTTGCTCAGCACACATACATAGATATCGATCGTCCAAAACAAGAGACATCAATTTACTTGATGATTGTCATTGATACTAAGAATAAACAAAGAATAAGTGGGTTGAAGCAGCATCAATACTTTTGCTTGTAAAACATATTGGCACTCCAACAAACAAATGAACTAAACCACTGCGTAAATATTCATAGCATACAATGCACTGTCAAAGGTAGCACACCGTAATCTAAAACTAAATACAGAAGATCCTGTCCGGGAAGTCAGTTAAGTTGTCCATGAATAGTCATGCACGTGACAACAATCGCCATACAATTTGTGTGCCAGGCACGGGTTCAACAGTAAACTGAATCCCCGCAAATGCCAACAGACCATCTGAATTATCTCTGTTCTTAGCGTTTGACTTGTCAAAACGTGTTTCATGCCGAGTCATCTGTAACCTAAACTTCTTCCATCAAGAACCTCGAACTTTCTCACAGTGCCCAGACAATGCCTAGGACTCTCTCTCACTATGGAGTATTTCTCCTTGGGCCTTTGAGAACTTCGACTGAGATATTGCACTGATGTAACAAAGCACTTTTTCCTGCACATACCGCTCCCATTGCCGTTAACTGCAATCATTCTCATTGAAGGCGTCGGGATAGGAGGTTACAAAAGAGACAGGAAATGAGTGGAGTTGCTGAACACACCTCCCAAACCTTCTGGCTCTCTTCAGACCACACAATACTTTTGGTTCGTCCTTCCCCGTCGTCAGTTCAGTCAAAGGCCGTCAGGCGCAAGTGGTACATATCGTCTGAGTAAGACAACAATCCGATAGTGACCTATCTTTTCGTTATTGGTTGGGTGTAAATAAAAGCGGTTCCACTTGCCTTTTCCTTCTGCATCATTTTTCCCACTGAAATAGTGGTACCCAAAAACTCGAGAGGTGGAAAACCCACGTATTTTGATGGTCACGCAGTCAAGCCCAAAACATCTGAGGCTGAAAAAACACTCGCAAGTTCGAAAGGAGTCACCCATGACCTTTGCAGCCAACCTTAAAGGTCGTAAAAAAAAACCTGACTGCACCACATTCAGAGGTTCAGGCTCCATCAGTCTTGCAAAGAACGTGGCTGTGCAAAAGAGTGCTATGGCCCCTGTGAAAAACCACAAGTGGGGAAAATGCTTGCTGTTTCCGGGGCACTGCTCCTTTAAATGCGGCCATAGCCTGATCAAGTCTACTTCACATAAATAGTTTCCTTCTGAGAGCTGACACAGAAGTTCCTCAAGGGCTGGGATGGTCTCGGCATCGAACACAGGTGAGCTTAGGTAAGTGCCGAATCGTTGCAAAACGCACGCGACCGATCAGTTTTGTCCCCAATACACTGGAGCTGTACAGATGTAGGAAAAAGGTTCTATGACCTTTTAAATCCACATTACTTTGATTTCGTCACTCGACTAACCTCTTTTTCAACTGGGAGGGTATGGTCTGGTTCCACTGATTTCAGTAGTTTAAGCCTGATATATACTTTGTGGCATACCATAACTGTACCTGGGTTATCTGTCAACAAAAAACATCCTGATAGTCTTTCCAAATGGGCGGGGTCTGTCGGGTTTTTTGAACTTAAGACAAATCTGTCGACAAAATCACATCATCTTAGGGCACCTTTGACAGACAGATAAAGGGTAACAACATCATCCTTGCACTGTAGATTAACACGCCTACATTGGCTTGTTTCAACAACCTTGATCGCCTGTACTCACACTGTACAATTCCATCACTGATAATGTCCGGTCATTTACATCATTTCGGTCACAGGACAAATCACTCAACTGTCTGTTTGCAACAGTGGAACTCTACATACGGCTTCAACTTGCACATGAAATACCTCTCAGTGTTTGCCTTTGTGGATCTGAGTATGTATCTGCTAAAGTTTTTCGACCACCTGGAAAAGACCTTCCACATAACACGAACTTGTTATGTCATAAGTGAGAGTACAAGACTTTAGTCCCCTACCTGTAGGAACGTGCCCGTTGCTGTTCTATCAGCAAAGACCTTTTAGACATCGTTTTTCGATCACGTCTGTTGACAAGCTCTCATGGCCTCTTTCAACGATGATGCAGTTCATACACGATTGGTAAACATTTTACTGTCAGATGTCCTCTTTTCCGGCCTTTGTCAGCATTAGATCCTAAAGGACCCCATTGGGTATGTCCGAAAAGAAGCTCAAAATGGGAAATCCCAAGCGTTCTTCGCGCATTTCCCTGATGCGAAAAGCAAGCCTATATAACGATCCCATGCTGTTCCTCTTCAACCTTTCTCAACAGACTTTAACGTGCCATGAACTTCACCTGCCCAGTCTGGGATGAGTGCGTGGTGAAAGAAGAGAGGGAGAACATCTTAAATTTCTCTCATAGATCGGAAAGGATTTGCGTTGCCACAATCCGAGAAATTTCGCTGGAAACCCACTCTGGAAAAAATCGCAAGGAAGCGGCAGCGACAGACATGTATCATTTTGCGCTTGAATCGCCTCGTGACCTTGGCGCTGTATCCACCAAAGTTAAGAGATAGCGATATCCCCCATAAGACAGTTAAGGCCCAACAAGACATTAGCCACCTTCCCAAAGTGGGACAGAATTAGAGCATGTTGGCAAAGTCCACAGGACCGACCGTTCGAGATGTCTTTTG
This sequence comes from Conus ventricosus, assembly GCA_018398815.1. Taxonomy (NCBI): domain Eukaryota; kingdom Metazoa; phylum Mollusca; class Gastropoda; order Neogastropoda; family Conidae; genus Conus; species Conus ventricosus. The sequence goes on from JAFLJL010003838.1 coordinate 5,189, forward strand.
CTGAGGCACAGGAACTCAGATTCTTTACTTCCTTGTGACACCCTGGCCAAAATAAAAGCAAGAACGCTCTTGGATGGGCTTTTGATTCCACATGACCAGCGATCAATCATCATACCTGTGTGACACGTCTCGCGATTCCTGTTAACGACAACTTGTGGTTCCTGTCCACACACACCTGTAGAAATGCAGTGGCCCGACTTCTGGGGTTGGCTTGTATCAATGACAGTCTTTTCCAGCAGAAAAGATTTCCTCACCTCGTCTTGGGGCCGCATTCTTTTAGATCATCTGGTGATCTGTGACATCCATTTGTGAGACGGGGTCCGGTACCGGTCCCTCTGCGCAATACAGGCTATCTGGACTCTCAAACAAGATGAACATCCTCCACACCACCATGTACTTTCACACCTGCAAATGGCCCAAATCAATCCAACTGGGTTAACAATAACACAGGCTAAGAAATCATATATGAGTATCGACCGAAATATATTCTCTCACGAAACTTTCAATCTTCCTCCAAACTACCTCACTTTGGGACAGGCCCTCTTGATATTCTGGTTTATGAAGCACCGAAAGAGTCTGGCGACACAGCGGTGGTGTCACCCAGGTCTCGCAAAACCAAAGCCGCAAGCGTTGATGCTCTGTTTTCTAACTCCAGCCATCAACAGATTGTTCTGTCCAAAACAAGGCCTTCTCAAACAGGGAGACTAATGCGACTTTGTTAATCAGGGGTTAAAAATTCCTTTTCAAATGAAACGTGCCAGCACAAAAGATACATCGCATTGCGGATCGGCACTGACTGATTTTTGTGATAGTCTGTTCTGTCCACAACTGCCCAACAGTCTACGCGTTTCTGGGCCTCACCTCGGAACGGTGCTGAAATAACGGTCTTTCCCGCGTTTACGGTACGAACGAAAGTCACTCGAACCGCGGAAAGATTGCCCTGTCCGTTCCTTGGATAAGTATATCTTGTGGACGCAGAAATGACCCAGCGATTACCCGTTCTGAACTTCCCTGTCCTGATGATATACATGACCATAGACTCATTAGTGTGAAAAGTCCGCCTTTTCTACCACCCCTGAGCTGGTAGCATACAATACGGATCAGCCACGACACAGTTCCTCATCGCTGTCAAGTGCCTGAGTCGTAAAAAGTGGCCAATCTGTGCTCCACGCTCGGATAATGTTTTCTCTAAAGGAGTTCTCGCAGAATTGATTGTTGGGTTCGTGTTGGGGAGATTATCATCCCAATCGATCCAATCTATACTCAATACATTTAAAACGACGAAAACATTCTCCTTGGGCGGGCACCAAAACGAAACGTTCCGAAAACGATCAGCAGAACATGGAAATTTCTTGAGAGTGCGGCTTTCAACAGCCCAAGACTGTTTCGGCGTACCCAGTGTGTACAAGGACAAACGCTACCCTTTTAACAACCACGCAATATACAATGTCCACTTTTCCTTTGGCCAACCGCAAGACATTGTGTACTTTCAAAATCGTAAAAAGAACTATCGATGTCATCTGGGTTTCCTCTAAGGCTAACGTGAATAGATGCTGTTTCGGTGAGGCAGCTTGCGAACCGACTGGAGTTCTTCTCGATGCTGTAATCGGGTTGAATTGTCCAGCATCTGTCTCTATTCGAACTGCCTCAACTTATTATTGGACGTTGCTTCGCTTCAGCTCCCTCTGTAGTCTTTTTTCTTCATTTTCAGCTCGCGGAATCTGCTGCGTCAACTTCACCTTCCCTCTGAATCTTCTTTCTTCACCTTTTCGAGTTCCTTTGATTTTCCTTCTCTGTTCTAGTTTACGTCTTCACCTTTCCTAGTTTTCCTTTGATTTTCTTCTCTTTCTCTTAGCCGTCTCCCTACTAGTCAGTGTTGCACAGAGTTTTGAATGTTGGTCGCAAGCATAACCCAAGCCTCCCTTGTTGAACATATTATCATAATCACCTTATAGAACCGCAACAAGTATACACACAGAACTCAATGTCGAAGTATGTATAAAAATAAAGGGCGATAGAATTGGCGCTTGTATGTTCACCAAAAAATGTAATTATAATATATACAAATACTAGAATTCAATTTCCTGAATTACAGAAAACAGCTTACTAAAATACAGGTATTATCAAAATCCAAGGAATGTATGGTTTCAAAATAAGTGCTAACAGCGATCTAGGAAGTTTTAAAAAAAATGAAGTTTCAATCAAATCTTTGTCCCTAAGAAAGAAAAAACACAATACTAAATTTCTGAAACTAAACCGTTATAAAGTTTTAGTTCTTAAATGTTCTTGTTGGCACCTGGCTTTCTTACAAATTTCAAATTACATTTACAAAACACATGTACCGCTTATACAAAAAATGAATATAATTTTACATAACGAAATGGAACACCAACAAGTAAAAAGAGGAAGAAAACACAAACTAGCAATCTACCTGACAAGATGAAAATGTAGAAAAGAAAACAAAGTGCTTATTGATGAAAGGTTAAAGGTGAAAATAGGGGTAAAAGAAATGAAATACACAGAACCGAGCAAGTGAACGAAATCAAAATCAAAGAACCCGCAGACAGCACCCTATTCACTGTCGCCCGAAACTGGCACGGAAAACAAATCGACCACAATATACCAACACTACAGAAAGATATAAAATAATAAACATTCATCAGAAAGTTTCTGTCACACCCATAACGCAAATAAATCTCGCAACACGCAGACAAAAAAAGATCAAAAGATAAAGGGTATTTGCTGAGCGGACTCCACTCCACCACCCACACTATTTGCGTGACGAGGACTTCCCACACTCTGAGGGCAAGGGAAAAATCATAATATACGATAGAAAGGAAAGAAATTGATTGGACAAAGGGAAGGACTACCGACGCCCAACGCCATCCCCCTGCTATAACGCAGATAGTTGGGCTAGCATCCTGGAAGGGGACAAAACAAAATCAATACTCTTAAGGACACGACTCCTCAACGCCCTGCCCCCTTGCTGCCAGTACGAGCAGAATTGACTACTCCGAGGGGAAGGTCAAAAAGAAATCATCAAAAAAAAAAACCTAAAGAGTAAGCAACCAAAAGAAATTCTCCACCCGAAACACAGAAAAATAAAAAAAAACAACAAATGCAAATATTATACACAATAAATAATTAACTAATCCGTTTCTTTTCTTCCCATCAAATCCTTGTGTACAATTCAAATCTTTTTTTCTCACCCCAAGGCACAAATAAAGTCCTTCCTCTGAATACAAATAAAAGCTTTCTTGCTTTTACTTTCTAATCGAAACATACGCACTACGCGTGAAACTGGATCCGGGGTCACCACGTCACACGGGCCCTGTTGGCACACCTCATGCATGACAGCAGTTACTCCATACCACACGCAATCTTTCCAATCACCCAAAAGGCAACTACCGTATTGGTCGGCGCCCCCTCTCTCCTTCGGGAAAACACGTTACTAAATCACATCAAACTTGTATAACAATTTATTACTTTCTCGCTTTCCACTGAAGCAAACTAACGCCACTCCAACTTCTTAAAGGCACCCTGCACTCTACATGGCCCACTATATCCACCAGAAAATAAATATTTCTTTCACTTCCTTGATGCATGCCTGCATCCGAATTAAACTCCTCCATCCTGTCATGATTCCCTGGCTCGCTCATCAATCATCTCGCACCACCGATTGTCTCCCGCTGGAGAGATACTGTCCACTCCTCACTCCTCGACTGTTCCTGTCACATGAGAAAAGATTCCAACTCCCCTCTCCCTCGTCTTCTCCTGCCCCTGAGAGATGACGAGTTCACACTCACGCCCTGATCCCTTAAGCCGGGGCGCGCTAACGTTGTTCCCCACACCAAGGCCTCGTCAAAACCACCTCACGGGTGAAAGGTGAAGGTGAAGGGCGAAGGGTAAAAGGGTGAAGGGCTGGTAATACAGTCACAGCGAGACCATCAACTCCTGACAGGTTTTTCGAGTCTCTAGGCCAGCTGCTGTGTTAAAACGTATCTTTCCTCCCGCCCCTAGTGGAGTGCCTACTCATGTTCAAACCCACACATGACCACACCTTACCAACCCTTATAAACTATCTCTCAGTTCACTTGCACCCAATGACCTCTTGGTGGCTGGACTGATCATACTCACAATTATTTGGGAGACCGCTACACTAGTCTACCACATAAACTAGCGTCCTTGTTAGGTGGGCATGAAATATTCATATATCTACTAAACTACGTAGAGCTCTCATCCTTGATTAGCTAACGTCACAGACATTCACTGTGACCATGATGACATCACTGTGACCAAGATACATTCACGTACCAGGAGACAGGACAGTGACCATGATGACATAGACATGACCATGATACATGTCAGGCCATGATGACATTCACGGACCATATGACATGCACTTACCATAACATCACTGACCATATGAACCATCCACAGTGACCATGATACAATCACTGTACCAGGATGACATTCACGTACCATGATGACAATCACTTGACCATGATGACATTGACAGTGTCCCTATACATGGGCAGTGGTTCCGATAATCTTCCAATCCATTTATTAAAACACACTGGCGCAACACACATAACGCCTTTCAAAGACACATATATACAAAACACACACAAACCTCCCACACTCTCCCTACCTCTCTGTTCTCTCGCTCGCTTTGCTGCTCTCTCCATCTGTTATTGTGCCATCATTATTTTGGGCTACGGGCTCAATCTCTTCATTTCTCTCCACTCTTCTCGGTCTCGGAGATATTACTTATGTTGCTCTACTGTATGTAACGATCAACATTACACGCTAATCAACCCTCTTTATTCCTCGCCACACTCGCGTTATGTTTTTATTTTACTACCTTTCGCTGGCGCTTGGGGGGCTGTTGGTTTCGTGGTGAACCTTGGTGGTGAAACACCACAAAGTACGACTTGGTTCTCTATTTGACGCCAAGAGCACAGACACCTCCACCGTGTCGCCCAGATGATCCCGAGCCAGCGACAAAGGCCTTAGGAAGCAGGTAATACATATAGATCACCGTGAGAGGAGCGTTGGTTTCCCTCATGCTCTATGAATTGTCATAGTTTTTTTATATACATTGTGCCCAGTGTGCCTTTCATCGTCAATTTTTTTTTTTTAAAGTTCAAATCTTGCCAAGTCATTACTAAAGATAAGAAGGTTAACGCTGCACTCTTTTCCCCCAGTACGACGTTTGGTTCAGCATTAATCATGGCTAAGAATTTGATGCTTGTCAAAGGCGGATGCGACAGCCTTGATGTATCTTTTCATAGTCTGTAGCCTGCGCCTCGTTTCCCCTGGTTTGGAGTCAAATGAAATGGTGACTTTTTAGCCTTAAAACTTAGATGAGGTGTTGACCGAACTTGTTTTCCGAAAAAACCCTTGCCTTCCACAACACCCCCCCCCCTTCTGTCATTCGCCATCTCTCTCGTTCTCTCAAAGGCACACAGACACAGACTCACACATGCACACACACCCACACTCTCACACACACACACACACACAGACACACACAACCAACCACACACACACACAAGAAGTCCATGGCACGAATGTGTCTACCCTTTACCCTTTGCGAAACAAAACATCCCCACACCTAGGGAGTTCTAACCACATTCTTCAGTGACAAAGCATGCTTTGACAACGGCAAGACAACTAATGGCTTGCAAAACCACTTACATCAGCAAAAGCTTAGCACACCTGCCCAACATCGGACTTCCAAAGTGACTGACGTGCTGCACAACAGACTCCAGGGCAACTGTGCCAGCTGTAAGCGAGAGTGGCATCGTGCCCTGCGAGCGCCTTGCAATTTTCACAGTCCTGACACATCGACAGAGGCTCGTGAAGAATCATGTCAGCACAGCCTCACTCAAAGAAGACCCAATCACTGAAACTGTGCCATTTGCGGAGGATATCAATGTCCTCAGACAGTGACAAAACCTCAGCCACTTGCTGAACACTGAATGACACATCCCAAAAACATGCGCCAGATCACGAGAGATACCCACGCGATGCCAGCCACAACACCCACCCCATCAGCACACTGAATACCTGTCCCACTCCATGAACTAGAATCGGTCACAGGCGCGCACCCCAGCCGCCGTGGCAAAGTGGTTAGCCCCGCGACCTCCCCTTGGGGAAACGGCATGGTGCTATCCCTTCAAAAATCAGTGGGTGTTCTCCCCACCGCGCCCGACCCAAGTTGAGTTTGCTGCGGACCAGTTTGTAAGACGGGACCACACTGTCCGAGTTCATCCACTTAAGATGCGTTTTCTGAGATTTGCTCAAAGGGCCTACCAACACGGCAGGGCCTTATCCTCACCTGCTGACCCGGGATATTTGTATAAAAAAAAAAGGGATAAACCCCCCCAAAAGAGAGGACTTCCTTCCGTACCTCTCAGACCGAAATGGATATCCGTACATCATCGAACCAGCCTCATTCTCATCGATCAGCATTAAAAACTATTCTCTGTTTGAAAAGGCGCAAATTCTGTGCCCTTCTACCCTGCCCCCAGGGCCCTCAAGTTCGATGCCCTCCTCCCACTCTTGCCGTGTGGGGCCGTCGGGCCATATCGCAGTCCAGGAGGTCTTCGTTGATGGACGTGGTCCACTCCAAGTAGCTCATCACGCCGCACCCACGAACTATTATTGTCGCATTGCTTAGGAGTGCCTCTATTGTTGATCAGAACAGCGCCTCTTGAACACCACCGAAGGACTCGGCACAGGCATGTCTCCTCCGTGTTGCCTCTTGCTGACTGACATTGACTGCCTCCCTGTGGATTGCCTGCACGGAAGCGCTCACCTGGGATCCACAAAAGCAGGATGAATCCAACAAAAAGTCAAGTACCAAAACAACCACAGCACTGCGTCCAATTAAATCTGTATATAGGAACCAAATCAGCTCTTCTCTACACAAGTGCATGCCCCCAGGCAAGGGATATTCTAGCTTCCTTGCACATGCTAGACATGACCCTCACGGCCAATATTCCATCTTCCTTCTCATGCAAACTGGACCCTCACGGCCCGATAGCCATCGGCCCGGCTTCATGCAAGTCATACCCGCACGCCGATATTCCACTTCTCGGCACATGCAAGACATGACCCGCACCCCGATATCCATCTGTCCTATGCACATGCAAGACAGACCCTCACAGCAATGCGAAGAGAAGGCACGGCAGGAGACCAACAGCAGATACCGGACCAGTCCCAATCAATACTTCAATACCTAGGGGTGTGGGGGGGGGCCATCCTAAACAAGCAATTCAGCAATACCTGACCACATCACCAATCAATACATCAATTTCTGACCACAGCCACCAATCAATACGTAAATGCTGACCCCATCACCAGCAACAGTGCCTCAAACCATCAGCAGCAACAAAGACCCTACTGACTTCTACGCCATCATCAAACAGTAGACGTGTGCCACGTTCCAAATCTAACAGCCAGCTAAAGATCCTCCAAGGTGAAGTAAGAGATGAGGGGAAGATCAAAGAATGAAACAGGCCTACAACTCCATTGGCACAGATGAAAGGACAGCATTTGCAGGCCCTAACCACACAGCTAGAAAAAAGAAACGATGGCCTGACTACAACATTGGCACAATAAAGACAGCAGTTGCAGGCCTAACCACACACTGAAGAAAAAAACATGGCCTGACAACATCATGCAAGTGAAAGACAGCATTGCAGGCCTAACCACACTCAAAAAAAAAAAACTTGGACTACAACACATTGTGCTCCAGAAAGACTGCAGTTGCACCTAACCACACTGCTAAAGAAAAGAATCGATACGACAACTACATTGTGCACAGAGGAAAGTCAGCATTTGCACCCAAACCACACAGCAGAAGAAAAGAAACATACTGACAACACATGACAGAGGAAAAGACAGCATTTGCAGCCTAACCACAAGCTAAAATAAAAACGATGTCTGACAAACATCATTGTGCACAGAGTGTAAGGATCACAGTTGAGGCCTAACCACACAGCTAAAGAAAATAAACGATGGCCTGACAACAACAGCATGGAAAGGTCAGGGCCATTGCAGCCTAACCTCACACTCAAAATAGAAACGATGGACTGACACAACTTTGCCAAGTGAAAGTACAGCATTTCAGCCTAACCACACACTAAAGAAAAGAAACGATGACGACAACAACATTGTGCACAGAGTAAAACAACAAAAATTATATTTGTTTTTGTTAGTTTGTGCAGGCCTAACCTCACACTAAAGAAAAAAAACGATGCCTACAAAACCAGTACAAGGTAAGGTACAGCATTTCAGGCCTAACCACACAGCTAGAAAAAGAAACTATGGACTACAACAAACATTGGCACAGAGTAATGACAGCAGTTGCTGCCTAACCACACAGGCTAGAAAAAAGAAACATACTACAACACCATTACAAGTGAAAAACACATTGCACTAACCACACTGCTAAAGAAAAAAACATGACTACAACAACATTGTGCACAAGTAAAGACAAGCATGTTGCACCTAACCACACACTAAAGAAAAAGAAACAGACTGACAACACCATTACTGAGTAAAGGACAGCATTTGCAGCCTAACCACACAGCTAAAAAAAAACAAGGCCTGACAACAACATTGTGCACAAGTAGTAAGGGACAGCATTTGCGGCCTAACCACACAGCTAAAAAAAAAACCGATACGACAAACACCATTACCCAATGAAAGAACAGCCATTTGCCAGCCTTACCACACAGTTAGAAAAAAGAAACGATGACCTGACAACACCATTACAGATTAAAGACTGCATTTGGCACCTAACCACTCACGAGGAAAAAGAACCGATGGAACTGACAAACAAAACTGCAGAGTGAAAGGACAGCATTTGCAGCTAACCACACAGCTAGAAAAAAGAACGATGCCTCAACACCGACAAGTGAAAAGGAATATGGCAGACCTAACCACCACAGCTAGAAAAAAGAAACGAGGCCTGTCAACACCATTTCAGATAAAGGACATACAGTTCAGGCCTAACCACACTACTAGAAGAAAAGAAACGATGGCCTACACACCATTACAAGATGAAATGGACAGCATATGCAGGCCAACCACACAGCTTAGAAGAAAAAAACGTGCCTGACAACACCATTACAAGTTAATGGACAGCATGTGCAGCCTAACCACACAGCTAGAAGATAAAACGATGCCTGAACACACAGACAGAGTGAAAGGGACACATGCAGCCTAACCACACAGCCTAAAAAAAAGAAACGATGGCCGACCATCACCATATACAGAGTGAAAGTCAGCATTTGCAGCCTATCCATACACTGACAGAACTGGAAACCTGTAACTGGCTGCAGTCTCCCTATGACGTCCCACAGAGGCAGAGAGAAGAAACGGCCCCGAATACGCCCCCAAGGTTCAGGAGGAGAAGAAAGCTGCCCTGATGACTTCCCCAGTGTCAGGGAGAAAAAGCGCCCCTGAGATGTCCCCAAAGTCAGGAAAAAAAGCGCCCTGAGTACTCCCCCTAGTCGGAGAAAAAAACGCCCTATAGTTCCCACAAGGTCAGTGCGAGAAAAAGCTCCCGAGACTTCCCCCCAGAGTCTGGAGGTAAGAATGTGCCACTGACGACTTCCCCCCAGAGGTCAGGGAGGAGAAGATAACTGACCTATGATTTCCCACAGAGTGCAGAGAATAGCTCCCTGAACTTCTCCCACAGAGGCAGGGAGGAGAAAAACGCCCTAGATTCCCCCAAGCAGGAGGAAAGAAACTGCCCTGATGTTTTCCCCCAAGGTCAGAGGAGAAGAACAGCGCCTATAATTTCCCCCAGAGTCAGAGGAAAATGAAAAAGCTGCCCTGATAGTCCAACAGAGTCAGGAAGGGAAAGCTGGCCCGATGACGCCCCACAAGGGCAGGGAGGCAGAAAAAAGCTGCCTGATCACTTTCCACATTCAGGATCGGGAAAGCTGCCCTAGTATCCCCACAGTCAGGGAGAAGAAAGCTCCTGATGATTTCCCACAGAGGTCAGGAGAGTAAAGCTGCCCGATCACTTCCTTTAGGCAGGATGAAAGAAAGCTGCCCTGATCACTTCCCACAGAGCGGAAGTAAAGACAGCTCCCCTGATCACTTCCACAGAGTCAGGGAGGAAAACAGCTGCCCTAATCACTTCCCACAGAGTCAGGAGAGGAGAACACACGTCAATCCAACACAAAAAAAAGGAAACCCATACAATGAAAGAACAGCAAGAACAACAATATCAAGTTCAAATATCAACCATTCCCGAACTTCAGCTCCGCTCGCGCTCCATCCGTTCTCCGCCTTTGTGAATAACCTCTCCCAAATCTGACAGAACAAAAAACACATCAACAAAGTGAGAAAAAAAAACACGTTTTCAAAGAAAAAAATAACTTCTGCACATCAGACACACAAAACCATGAAAAAATAAACATCTATTGCACAGTGTATATGAAAGAGCAAAACTTGATTAATGCGGGAACTTCAAAAAATGATCTGCAAATCTGGATCTATGAATAACTCCTGCGCCTCGCAAATCACACAGGATACCAACCACTAGAGGGATTCCCCGGTATATCAACATCAAGTAGACATATGAAAAGTAAAAAACATGTAGCGTAGGGTCGAAAAAAGCACTCATAAAAAAATTTATTGCTAGGATGTGAGCACACATTCATGTAATTAAGCCTCTGACATGCCCAAGTAGAGTTAAAACCTAAAAACAATTATACATATTTATTGAATCAGAAGCAAAGAAAAAAAAACTAAACAACATAGAACCCAACTAAACCAAACCCTGAACTGTACTTTCTGAAAAAAAACTCAAGCCAATATGCACACAATGTAGCTATAAAGGTGTAACCTCATAAAATCCAACCAGACCAACCGCAAAAAGAAACAAGAAACAATCTTGAATTGTCTTTTCCACCCATCACCATGACCTACTCATAAAAAAAAACACAACTAACCATCACTATAAGCTACAAACCCCCGAGAACCCTACTTTCTGAAGGGCGCATAGCTCCACGGCAAGATCCTGGGAGGCCACGGTTTGAGCCTGCTGTTTCACGCTCTTACCTGCAACATTTGCCCCATGAAGCGTCCAGCAGTCCCCCCTGCCTCTCGCTCATGCACCTGAAGATGCTGGATGCCTGGTCCCAACTCTTGATTCTTCTTCCTCTCCTGGACAACTACACACGTCGCACAAATATCACTCTGTGTGAACCTCTGACTGGTTCCGAGCAGCGGAATTTCTTCCTTCTCCTGACAACAACACACGACTTCACAATACACTTCGGTGGACCTCTGACTGTTCGACATCTTAATGGCTTCTTCCCCTGAACAACAACACACTGACTTGCACAAGACACTTCTGTGACCTCTGGACTTACTTTTTTGTACTCCCATGCCGAGGAACAGATACTTACAATGGGATCAGAAATGCTGTCTTTGTGTGGCTGTCTGTCCGTTCAAAAGTGTTCCACTGCTCCAAGCAACTACACTCTGATCTTTCTGAAATTTTTAGTATTTTATTAGTCACGATGATGCCCGATTGTTATTTTACCCTTATACCTTTCTAACGAATTATTGGCCCTTAACATGTTTCTTCTTTTTTATAGAATATCTCAATGTAATTTTGCAAGCGATCTTCCGAAAATGTGTACATTTCATTATGTCACGATGAATGCCCTGATTGTATGGTATTGAGATATCTGTTACTAACGGCTAGACGGCCCATAAAAGTTTTTCTGTCTTATAGAATACTCAGAAAGTATCTGGCCATCTGGCTGAAAATTTGTAGTATTGCATTATGGTCACTGAGTATGCCTGTTTCCCAGAATAGCCGTTACTAATGCTATAACGGCCACCAAAACGTTTTCCCCGGATGGAATACGCTCAGTATTCAAGAGAATCGGGGACCGTTTATATTGCTTCTTCTGTTTATTTTGCCGTAACAGAAACAGAATGACTTGAACATCACGTTATGTATTGGCTAACTCTGTACTGGGGCTCCTCCATCTCCTGGGACAATAAACACTAGTTTAAGAGTACATTTCTGCATCGTGACCTCTCACTCTTACCAGAAACATTCATCTCCTGGAACCAAAAACACTGAGGTTAATAGACATTTCTGCCATCGGTGACCTCTCACCTGACAGAAAACATCATCTCCTGGACAAAATCGACTGATGTTAATAGACATTGCTCATCGTGACCTCTCTCTTACAAAAACAGGCATCTCCTGGAACAAAAAACACTGATGGTGAATATACATTCTGCTTCGTGACCTACTCACCGTACTGAAAACATTCATCTCCGGGACAAAAACTGACGGTGGTTAATATGACATTTCTGCATCGGTGACCTCTCCCCGTAAAGAAAACATGCATCTCCGGGACAAAAACGACTGTTTTTAATAGACATGTTCTGCATCGTACCTCTGTCACCTTACTACAGAAAAACAGTTCATCTCCTGAGACAAAAAACGACTATTTTATATATACATTTCTGCATCGTGACCTCCTCCTTACAGAAAACAGGCATCGTCCGGAGACAAAAACGACTGATTTAATATACTTTTCTCAGCGTGACCGAGAACTGACCAAAAACAATCATCGCCTGGAGACATTAAACGACGAGTGTTATTTCAGGGTCCTGCAGCGTACCGCTCACCTACAGAACACTTTCATCTCCTGAACAAAAAACACTATTTAAGATGACAGTTCGCTGCGGAGCCTCTCACCTGACAGAAAATTGCAGCCGCCGGACAAAAAAGAACACGGATGTTAAGAGGACATTTCTGCCATACGTACCTCCCCCTTACAAAAAACATGCATCCTCCTGAACAAAAAACACTGATTAATAGGACAGAACTGCATCGTGACCTCTCACCTGACAGTAAACATTCATCTCCGGAGACAAAAAACACGATTGGAAATGACATGCTCATCGTGACCTCTCACCTACAAAAAACATGCATCTCCTACATAAAATACGTCTGATTTATTTAATTGCGCAACGGTGACCTCTCAACCGTTCAGAAAACAGTGCTCGCCTGAACAAAAAACGGACTGATTTTAATAGGAACATTTCGGCATCTGACCTCCACCTTAACAGAAACATTCTTCTCCTGGTACAAAAAACGGACTGATGTTAATATGACTGTCTCCTCGAGAACCTCGCACCTGTCTGAAAACATTCATCTCCGGAGACAAAAAACACGGAGTGAAGAGGACAGTCCATCGTGACCCTCCCCACCTTACAGAAAACAGTCAATCGCCTGGTAGAACAAAATAACGGACTGATTTTTATAGGACTGCGGCATCGTGACCGCTAACCGTTCAAAAACACCAACCAACGGCAAGTGTTCAGACGTGCTGGGAGGCCAAAGCTTCAAAAATTTCCTTTTCAGGGGGTAGGCGGGGGACACTTACTGTAATGGTGCCTGTAGCTCTGTCCCTACGAGCATTCTAGCTATGCGACTCCCCCTCCGCATGCAGTATCATGCACAACTGATCAAGTGCTGCTTACAATGTGCTACTGCGTCGTATTGGCGTCTTATACTGAACCTGGCCGCAGCAGTCAGCATACACCACCAATTGTCAAATACAGATCACTTATGGTTTGGTGAATCCCACTTCCACCACGGATGTGTACAAGCACACGCGCTCGCTCTCGTGGTGTGGGGTGGTGGTGGGGGGGGTGTGTGTTGGTGTTGTGTGTCTGGTCAGAGGTCTAGGTCGTGTTCTGTGTGTTGTGTGGTGGGGATTATTTTGTGTGGTGTGATGGATCAAAGCAGGTTTTGTCTTTCGTGGGTGTTGTTCGGCCGGCGGCATGCTGCTGTGCGTCGGGTGCGTGGCGGGAGGTGCCATTTAGGTCTCTGGGGGGGGGTGTGGTGTGGGGGGTGTGTCAGATGCTTAGGCTCTGTGTTGGTTGGTTGGGTGTGCGTGCCATGTGTGAGTGGCGCAGTGGATGCCGTGTGTGGTGTGTGGTGTTGTGGGGTGTGGCGGGCGTGCTGCGTGTGATGCCGGGGTGTTGTGTGCTACTGTTCTCTTTTGCTTTTGTGTACAGTTATGGCGGCGGGTGGTGGTGTTTGGTGGTGCGTGTTTGTGCCGGGCGTGCTCGTGCGTCGTGCGTGTGTGTGTGTTGGGTTGTGCGTGCGTGCGCATGTTGTGTGTGTGCGCATGTTTATTCTCCCTCGGGTTGTGTGGGGGGTTGGGTGGTTTGGGGTTGTTTTGTTGTGGTTGTGTGTGCATTGTGGGTCGCATGTGGTGTGTGTAAATGAGGCAACAGATACCAAATACTAGACAGATCATCAATGGGCAGCATGGACTGCAAGGAAGAGAAAGAAGAGATGACAGGCAGCAACTCGCAAGAGTGGAAGGAAGTGAAAAGGGAGTGGCAAGTAAGGAAATGAACATGCAAGAAAGAAAACAGACAACTATATATACTGGCCGAAGAGGAAACAGGAAAGGTCAAGTGCCTAGAGGTATATCGCTCCTCTCTCTACGCACTGATACCCTGCACACTCCCGTATAGCCAGGCAGTAGGGGTTATAAGGACCCTTTTGTTATCCCGCCAGTAAGGCAGCCATACCCACGGCGGGGAAAATATTAAAGATCTTCATGTAGCCATACCAAAAGGAATGTACAGAATACATTGAGGCAAAGACATGAAACAACGTTTCATACACAAAAAGCTATCAGACAAATCTGTGAACATAACATCTTCCAATAGAAACTAATAAGACTATCTAGACTGCATAACCTCAATAAAATCTGCGTAAAAATTGGCCACATTAAAACTGAACACACTACAAAAGAATCTATATATATTATAGATACATGGAATAATGTCAGTCCAAATAATTCTGACAATATCTGCACAGTATACAGCACAAAGTACACTGAGACATTACCCGTGACAGATAAAAAGCGCTACATTCTCAAAACAGCGGTAACCCATAAGGTTCAACGCTGTGTCATACTGAGAATAAATTAATAGAGCTAAACATAAGAACCATGGTCCAACAGAGCGAAGAAGCGCGGGAAAACTCCCCAAACAGCGGAATCATTGGCTACAGCAAGTTTTTGGCTGTTTGTGCCCGAACGGGACTTCGTGGGGGGCGGACACCACATATCACATCATGTGCTGGTGTAAGCTTATATCTCATTCCATGCAGTCAGTACAACTTCGGCGTCTCCTCTACGCAGCTGATACTCCTGCGTACACCCCTATATACTACCAGTATTATCCCCATCTACCTAACAAGGGAGTGGTTTTGTGTGGAATACACCGTGTTGTTAAAAATCCCACCATGAAGCACCAGACTAAATCTCGGGAAGGGTATCAATGGTTACGGGTCATACATCCAACCCAAACTCCGTCTCTTGTCCGAAATGTGAAGGATGTGGACGTGGGTCAAATGGTTCATCTCACACATGAACCTCGGGTTTTTATCGCATTCAAGACGTATGGAAAGGGATCAACTATGTTAACACTCCGAGGAAAAAATGCCCGCGAATTCAAACCCTAAACACCTTTTTACGGCGGCCCTACGCCAACTGACTATTCCGACACCACATCATAAAGCCATGATAGGTGATGCTGTGAGGTCCAACGTGTGATATCGAACTTTGAGAGCTCAGGGCATGAGGCTCTGTTCAGTGTGAAGCCTAGATAAACCTATGATAACTCCATGCGAGTGTGGTTTGGTTGTTGCTTTGGCCTGAAATTCCCAGAGACGATGGAGTCCTTTTGGCCTGACATCAAGACTATGATTCCTGGCATCCGTTTGTCCGACAATCGACGAGTTGCCTTTTGGTCTACATCAACGATGAGTCCTTGGCTCTGTCCATCAAGACTATGAGCCGTGGTCACTACTGCAGAGACGATGATGCGTTGTGTCTGGCAGCAAGACTAGGATGCCCATTTTGCCGAAAGCAGAAACTAGTTCCTTTTGCCTGGACACATAAGACTATGATCCTTTTGTCTGACTTCAGAGACGACATCCGTTGGTCTGACATCAATCGATGAGTCCTTTTGGCCGGACACAAGACATATTTCCTTTTCTGACAGCAGAGACTATGATCCTGTGGCCTGGACATCAGAACTATATTCCTTTTGGCCTGTCATCTGAGACTAGAGTTCCGTGGAGCCGTACAGCAAGACTATGAGTCCTTTTGGCCTGACAGCAAGACGATGAGTCCTTTTTGCCGACATCAAGACTTAGTTCCTGTGCCGGACACAAGACTATATCCGTGTTGCCGGACATCAAGAATATATTCCTTGTGTCTGACATCAAGACCTATCATCTCCTTGTGAGACCTGGCTCAAAGTCCCTTTGTCCTGTTATCAATCTCTGAAATCACGCTCACATTGTTGTTCCTAACCTGCTAAAAGACTCCAGGGATCATCCCGAACATCCGAAGGTAACGTGAACACTATGTACAAATCAGCAGCTGATGAAACATGAGACGTGTGTGACTGTGTTTTGATGTACCCACGCCAAGGACACACACTCCACTTGGTGGATTGTGAACTATAATGTTATGCTAGGACTTGCACAACTGAAGACAATCCACACAAAACTATCAGAGCGTAACAACACTTTGATGCAGCCTTGGTGTTGCTAGCCTGTGTCAATTGACTCCCCCACAAATCGCCTTAACCAAGGCCTAAACTGCTCGGTGGGCCCTCATTGTGAGTCATTCAGTGGAGAAAAAACTACTGCACCATGCCAATTGCATTCTGGATGAGAGAAATCAGAGTCTCAGCATCCCAACCAGCTGAATCAGGGGCCCTCACACAAGCCACACAGAATATACATATCCTACCAACATTCTTGATAGATCACACTGGGTTACTGTTAACAGCAATTCCAGTAATGAAAAAAAATGCTGATAAAACTTTATTTCCCCTCCCTGCCAATTTCTTCCCCCCCCCCTAAAAACAAAACACACAATGACTTTTTCGCCAACAAAATTCACCAAACACAAAATCATTTGCTAATTGACGCTGATGTCATTTGCGGAACAAATAGGTGGTCAATAAATGAAGCTTTGCAGAATTGCTCTTTTTTTTTCGGTTCTTTTCTTGTCTTTTTTCCTTTATTTAAATCTATCTTTTAGAATACATATACACACACTCATCTTAACAGTAATTTTTATAAGATTTCAAACGACAGGACCAACTACAAAAACACAAGTTACCCCTAACGCTGCCCCTCTGTCGATCCAACTCCTGAACATAAAATGTGCCATATGCACGCTAAGGGCAGCCCTCTGCTGTGGTGATGAAGTACAGCATTCCCCTTCAGTTTCCCACAGTTCACATCAGATTATCATCAGATACTTCCTCTTCCATCCATATGCCACAATCAAGTTATTACATCCGTGGGCCCAAAGAAAAGAAGGACAAAGTAAAAAAAAAAAAAACGAAGCAAAAAATCATATGTAGAGGATGGTGAGAGACAACATAACAATAAAAAAAAAGATGGAAAGGTATCTCTACGAACAACGTTCACACACATGTAAAGAAAATCCATCATACAAATTCGGATGAAAATTCGTGTCAGAGGCAAGGAATTCCACTCCCCGCATCTACATACTGAATACACATACACACCGCACACACACTCACAGGAAGAAAACACGAAAGAAGCTATATTACATGCAACTCACATTGTTCTGCTGCTTTACAAGTCTAGCCTAGCCACTACAGAAACCAAAAGCGGTACACAAAAATAAATAATACTCCCCAAGTGCTGGGCTGCTAGCAGTCGACACCCACCACCTGGCTTGAAAAGAACAAAGCCAGGCCGGAGTCACAATACCGCTCAGTCCAAACCAGTTCCAGTGAATCGTTACAAGAAAGAACAACCATGACATTCAGTTCAAAAGGGGGACACAAACGCAATTTCTCTCCGTCATTGTAGGGCACCTAAAACCCATAGAACAAACAACCACCAGTTCTTAAAGCACAAAAAGTAGAGTAGAGTTTAGCGGATTGATTCAGCCTGATGAGAATTCCGTGTCCTTCTGATGGTGTCTCCATTGCATCGAAATCTGTTAACTAAACAAGAGCCTACATGGACAGTTTGGTACGATAATAATGCATACTATGTACTTGGTACGATACCTTGTGACTTGTGCACTCTCAGACACATATGCTGCGAACACATTCACGCATATGACTAAGCATATATAATTACACACAACACAACATACACACACAACACCCACAGACACACACACACACAAGCACGCATCGCACGCACACACACACTCACGACACACCCACACACACACACACACAAACGACACACACTCACACACTCAATCATATCCATACATCTTATACACACATGTGTACAAATTTTCCAATGCTGAGACACAAACTGAGAATCTGTCAGTTAAAGTTTGTGCTCGCAAGACAACAGCTTATTCTGACAAACAGGCCAATATTTTCTAGTGCCTATTTCCCCTTGCTGTCTCTTAGTGAACAGAAGCCAGGGTCTAACAGAACTCTACATCCTCTGCATGCAAGAAGTGCACGTGCATGCGCCTATTCCAATACATTTGTGAAATGAGAAAACAATTCCTCTCGGACAAGAAGGGGGGTAAAAAGGCACAGCTAGCAACCAACAACATCAGAGTTGAAGTGGACGAGGAAAACAATACAGCACACCCAATGTCTAAACACTGGCAACATACGGGCTCCCACTTCGTTGTGAAACGGGTATGGATAGTACATAGGTTGCAAAGACGCTCCACTTCATCAAAAGTTAAACGGAAGTTTCCAATTACAAATGGTGGTGGACAAAGTGAGGTTAAGACAGAATGAAGGCGTTTGACGTGGGCTCCAACTACATGTTGCAAAAGTTCTCAACTTGTTATCCCTTGAACAAATGCGTAAATATGACAACAATGTGGAAAAATCCTTCAGTCATAGATCCATGAACACTTCACACCACCGACCAACCCACCCAAAACTCTCATACACATGGGCATTCTCACGCATGCGCGCGCTCACACACACACACACACACACACACTCACACGCACACACACACAAAAACACACACACACAGAACACACACCACACGCCCAACACAACAATCACCCTACCACTCACACTACACACCACACAAACAACACACACTAACTCACTCACCACCACACACACACACTCACACAAATCACCAACACACACACACTCACACCACCACACCCACACAACACATCACACACACCCAACACACACTCCACACACCCACACCAACACACACACCCAACACACACACCCCACACACACACACACTCAACACACACAACACACACACACTACAACACAACACTCACACACACACACACACACACACACACACACACAAACACACACACAACACAAACACACACACACACACACACACACAACACACAACACACACACACACACACACACACACACACCCACACCCTGTCCACTAGCCGGAGACCAAGCGTTGCAGGATCTGTCCCACATGTTCTCGCGATCCGTGAGCGCCGGATCCGGTCGTTGACAAAGTAGTGGGGATGGGATCTCAACATCCGCTAAACTCTCTCCACTGCGGAAACCACTATGACCCCGATGACCGTATTAATCAGGAAGAAAGAAATGAACATATACATCCAACTATGGTTGCTAACCACAACACTTTCGGAGGCAGTGAGGTGAGCAACTATGGCAATGTGCTACTCGACTCGGTAAACACAGTGAAAAGAGAAAAACAACACAGACAGCCAAGACAACGGACTGAAAGCGCCTTCGGCCTTCCTGCCATGGCAGATTGTTTGTTCCAAACAGGAAGTGATACTCCATGTCATATGGTACAACACAGTCTGAACCAGAAACGATGCAAAACGCACGTGATGGCCACATTCTGGTCGTCTTTTAGAAATTGTGTACAGATTATACTGTGACATAAATCACCACCTCAACTTCTCCACCCTCCTGCTCCCCCCCCCCACCCTCGCCTCTCTCCTCTCACGCCCCACCCCCCCCAGGTTTTCCTAATGCGCTCTCAACAACCAACAACAGTTGTAATAATAAGGTAAGAGAGAAAGTAGAAAAACCTGAGGTGAAGAGAATTGGGGACTGTGGGATGTGAGGGGTGTATGCTTGCACCAGTAGATCGTACCGAGGATATTATGCAGAACTGATGTGGCCCAGCACGTAGGTGGGGCCACCGCGTGCTGTGCCAATCAGTGGGGTCCTTATCTGACAGGGTCTTGCCACCTCCCACAGGTGTCTAACGACTTATGCAAGCATAGAAAGCAGAACCTTCATCAGTCTTCTTGGCTGTCTGTGTTGGCTGTGTAGCGGGGCTCGTTTACAGAGTGCTCCAGTGCCACAGTTCGCCCGCCACCGATCTCCATCAGACACGTGTCTGTTAGACCTACATTGTTTTTTTTCAGTTTATGTTCATTCTCGCTTCCTGCATGGTGAATAGGTCATCGTAAGGTTCCCTCTTCAGTGGGTTGCTGTCAGGGATGCCAATTGAACTACTGGAGTCTTACTCCTCTACGCTCATAACAGAGAAAATGCCTGACAGATCCTGGCAAAGCGGCCATCTGATGCTGACTGGGGGGGGGGGGGGTGTTTGTGGGTGTGGGGTGGTGGGGGGGTTGTGTGGTTGTTGGGGGGGTGTGTGGGGGGTGGGGGGTGTGTTGGGGGGGTGGGTGTGTGGGGTGGGGGGTGGGTGGGGGGTGTGGGGGTATGGGGTGGGGGGTTTGTGTTGTGTTGTGGGGTGTGGGTGTTGGTGTGTGTTTGGGGTGGGGGTTGGGTGTGGGGTGTTGGTGGGTGGTGGTGGGGGGGTTGGTTCGGGGGGGGGGGGGGGGGGGGTGTTTGTGGTGTTTGGGGTGCCGCGGCAATGCGGGCACATGCACGTTAGATGGTTTGGGGATATGTGATTTGTGCCCTCTGGATCGTTGACTGTTGATTTTGCCATAATTGTGGGCATCCAGGACCTGGGTTCAAGAGAACAAGGGTGATTTTGCACACAGGACGTTGAGACTTAAAGCAAAAAGCCATCCTCACTAGTGTTTTATACTCACACTGTCAACCACCCTGTATCAGCGTGGTCCCCTTTGTGAGGAAGGACCGGCTTTGATCCTTGCAAAGTTCATTACAGTTTATTCACAGCGTTGCGTATACAGGGGGCCAGGTTGGGTTCTGTGGCGGATATTGTTTCCTCGTCCACTTTCAACCTGATTTGGGGGGGCCCGTGAATGCAACGGGTTTAAAAAAATAGATGTCATAGAGAATGTTGGCCTCCTTTTCACAAATGTATGGAAGAGGCCTTGCCGTCACTCTTGCTTGACAGAGGAGTAGGTACTGGAAATAGCGCGGTGCCACCAGAAAGACCGCAAGGGAATTAGCACTAAATAAATTATGGCCTGTTTGTCTGAATAAGCTGTTGTCCTTGAATCACACTGGAATAGACAATGCTTAATGTGTGTAGCAAATGATAGGGTCTCTGGTGGGATCAGCAGGTTGTTATGAATGAGTTTGTGTGTGGGGGGGGGGTGTGTGTGGTGTGTGTGGTGGGGGGGTGCGTGCCGTTGCGGCGTGTGTGTGGGGGTGTCTTGTGGATTTGTGTAAGGGGGTGGGTATTATAGCTGAGCATATCGTAATGTGCGCAAATTAGGTGTATGAGAGTGCACAAGTCACTTGTTAGAACAAGCCACGGATGGCATAATTAGCATTTAATCCAAACGTCCAGTGTGCACTTGGGTTATGAACAGAGTAGATGAATATGAGTCACCTTCAAAGACTGGAATATCATCAGCACTATGAATCAGCAATAAAACTCGACGCTCGGGGAGGTAAACCGGGGGGGGGTTGCTAGGTTAGTGACCTGACATGACAGAGAGTAATTGATTGTGCCCCTGTAGAACAATGTCACTGTTTCCCGTTGCTGGCTCACCTTCGCCTCTCGTAGCGTCTGGACTGTGAGTGGGGACCACCTGGCTTTGTCTTTTCATCAAGTGGCCGGAACGGTTCAGCCTCTCTCGGCACGGTAGGGGGGGGGGGGGGACCGCTTGTTTCGGAGTGCACGTAGCGCTGACTTGTTAAGCCCACAGAAATGTGACTTGCATGTACTGATACTGCTTGTCGGGATTTGGCGGCCTGTGGGTGTGTGTGATGGTGTATGTGTATTCTGTATGAGAGCGTGGGGAATTCCGCTCTCTGTTAACCAGCTTCTTAATCACCCTGGTTGTATAGGTTGTTGCGGGTCAGGGGGGATACGTGGTCGTAGAGATCACTTCAAAAGTTTTGGGTGAGTGAGGGTCTGTCTCACGCACCATCCTACGAACTATTTGTTTGCTTGTTTTTGTTGTTTTTTTTGTGTGTTGGGTGGTGGTGGATATTCTGTCATTATTGTCTGCGGAAAAAGATTAAACTAACTTGTTGATGGCATATGAATGGAAGAGAACGGCGAAATTTACAGCTGAGCGAACAGGATCTGACAGGAACTGCATGGTACTTCATCACCCACCACTGACCAAGAGCAGCCATTAGGTCATGCACACTTTTTATGTTCAAGTGGGTACGACAGAGGGCAGAGTTAGGGTCAACATTGTTTTGTCAGTCTCCGGGCATTTTGAAATCTTATAATAAATTCACTTTTAAGATGGTGTAGGTTTATGGAGTCATAAACTGATTTAGATTCGAAAGACAAAATAGATAAGAAAAAAAAGAAAAAAAAGAGCAAGTCTTGCACAACATTTCATTGTACTCTACCACATTAGTTCCCCGCAAAGGAAATCCACATCATCAGCAAACTGATTTGCTGCGGTTTGGTTTTTTTGGTATCATGTTTGTTTGGTGGAGAGGGGGTATGTGAAGAGGGGAAATAAAAGTTGTCTGACTTTGTTTTCTCATTCACTGACATTGCTGTTAACAGTAAACCCTTGTGGTTCGTGCAAGAATTGGGGTGATTTGTCCAAAGGCGGGGTGCGTTGTTGGCCACGGTTCGCGGTGGGCATGCGGTGCTCGTGTGCTCTACACCACAAAGCTATCTAGGCAGTGTGCTTCCTTCTGGCTTGAATACACAATAGGCCCTCACCGACATTTAGCGCCGTGGCTTAAGCTGGGGAGCCAAGTGACACAGGCGAAACACCAAGCTGCATCAAAGTGTTGTTACCTCATCAATGTTGGAAGGGCCTACAGTTGTGGCAAGCTCCTACATTACATTATCATCCTCCTAAAGCCCACAAAGTCGGATGTGCGGTCCATTGGCTAAAGCATTTCATCACACACTCATGTACTCATTCCCCAGCCGAGCAGGACCTGTAGGTTTCAAAATTCGCTGTCGTTGATCCCTGAGTCTTTTAGCCAGGTACGGCAACTACTATAAGCATGTAGTTTCAGAATGATTACAACAAAGGACTCGGACACTGGGCTCAATTAAAATAGAGCTCTGATGTCCAACCAAAAGGAATCATTTCCTCTTATGTCCAGGCCAAAAGAATCTTATCTCAGTTGCCAGCCAATAAGGTATCATAGTCTCCTGAGGCCCCAAAAAATCTTAGTCTCTTGATTCCAGCCTTAAATGCATATCCTCGAGTCCAGGCCTAAAGGAAGCTTAGCGCTGTCCAGCAAAAGGAATCAGAGCTCTGATGTCCAGCCAAAAGAATCATATCGCGTAGGCCTACCAAAAGTATCATAGTCTCGGTTGTCCTGACATACTAAAGCAGAAGCGCTAGGCCATCCAATGTAGGAAGAACTCTGATGTCCAGACCAAAAGGATTCATATCTCTGATTCCAGGCCAAAAGGAATCATAGTCTTCTGATGTCCAGGCCAAAAGAATCAAGTCGCGGAGCCACCAAAAAATCAAGGCTCTGAGGTCCAACCAAAAGAGATCATTTCTTCTGATGGCCAGCCTAAAGGAATCTTAGCGCTGAGGGTTCCAACCAAAAGAATCATATCTCTGATGTCCCAGACCAAAAGAGGGCCAAATAGGAAGCAGTGCCACTGAGGTCCAGTGCCAAAGGTAGCTGATCTCTGAATTGCCATCCAAAAACTTACTAAAAAAACTAAAAACACATTGCGAGTTTTCACACTCTTGATCTTTGCCCTTCAACACGAATGAACCGCACGGAAATGAGACTCAGCAATAGGTAGAGCACCATGAGTTGGACTCACAGCATCACCTATCATGGCGTGTACTGACTGGGGTCCGAATAGCTCATGGCTAAGCCGCCAACTCGTAATCCAAGGGGGCGTTAAATCTCCGCCGCCATTTGTTCCCTAAGGATTCATTAGTTCCTACTTCCCGTGCCCTGACAGGCCTTCGAAGAACTATAAACCGAGTTCCATGTGGGAACGCAGTCTTAACATCTTGCACACACTCAAATCCCATCTACATCTGGCGAAGAGAAGGCCAGTTTGGCCTGGGATGGGATGACTCTTTACACATACATTACACCTTCCCCAAGATGTTAGTATGCGCATTAATGGTGGGAGTTTTAAAAAAACGTCCGGACACACAAAACCCACACCCCTTGTTAAGTAGATCTTAATACCTGCTGTCCATATAAGTGCACAGAGTATCACCTGCGTGACGCAGAAAAGAAGTAGTTTTGTACTGACTGCAGTAGGGACGGTTAAGATACACAAGCTGTTGATGTGAAATGTGGGAGCACAACACCAGTTTGCCATGGCAAAACACAGCAAATACCCTTCTGGCCAGAAAATGATTCATCTGCTTGGTGCAGTCAGCACGGAGTCAGCGGTGACCTTGGTCTGTGGGGGAGGCGTGGGTCGTTTGCTCGGCTGACCTCAGCGGGAATAGACTGGGTTACAGCCGTTGTGAGTCAGAGACCTGTTTCTGGCCAACTGGTGTCCTCAGGTACTCTTGTGCAGGAGACGGCAATATTTGTCAATTAGTGGACGCGGCACAGGTATTCACATGTTGATATATATTAATAGAGCGTGTGGTTGTGGGTGGCGACACGGTTTAAGGGCGCCTTATTTCGACAGATTTGAACTGGGGGGGGTTGGCAGTCAGAGGTAGCTATCTTCAGTATAGTGTGGCACAGAATGTTAGGTCACAGTTTGCCTCATGATGCTGTGCGGGATCATCACAGTCTGTCTTAATGTATATTTGCCTCCCTTTGTGTATTCTGTACTGTTCTTTGGTAGGGCTACATGAAGACTTATGTACTTATGTGGCCCCAAATGAGGAAGGCTGCCGTAATGCGGATTAAAAAGTCAGACACACAAAACTCACTGCCTGGCTAGACAGGAGGGTCCGCAAGATCAGCCTGCGTAGCAGAGAGAAAGAGTACCAGATGAAACATTGACTTTCATGTTCAATGGGCACCCAGTATAGATAGCTTGGTCTGCCTGTTCCCTTTCCCCGCGCTATTTCATTTCCTTCACACTCACTGCCCTCCTCCCTTGTCATCTTCCTTCCACTCCTTGCCCCGAGTGCCTGCCCCTGCTCCATCTCCTTCTCCTTCCCTTGCAGGCCATCGCCTGCCATTGACTGAATCGGTCCGTTTGTATTCCGCGATCCTGTCTGCCTCCTGGACACACCACACATCCCAACTCTCACACACATGCACACACACACACACACACACACACTCTCACTCACTCTCACACCACAACACACTCACACACACAGCACCAAGCGAGACTTAAACATGCCACTACACTCACACAGCGCACGCACCACACACACACACACACACACGCACCACGCACCACCACACGCACACCGCGCGCGACAACACACCCACACAAACACAACACATCACACACACACCACACAGATACATAAACATGTACACACACATGCACACACGCACGCACACACGTACGCACACACACATCCACACACACGCAAACGCAACGCACGCACGCACGCACGCACGCACACACACTCTCACACACACCACACACACATCACACACACCAGGACAGTATCAGGCGACAACCACTCACCATCGCACCACACACACCACACACACACACACACAGAATACTTAACTTATCATGCACACACACACACACACACACACACACACACACACTCACACACACACACAAAGACATAAACATGCCACACACACTCACACGCCACGCACACACGCACTGCCACACGCTCGCATGCACGCACGCACGCACAAACACGCACCACACACACACACAAAACATAAACATGTATGCATACATACACACACACATCACACTCACACCTCACATACACACACAACACACACCACACACACAGAAGACCATAGCATCATGCACACAGACACAAACACACACACACACACACCACACCACACACCACACCACACACACACACACACCACACCACACACTCACTGAGAAGAGAAGTGATTCATCCCAAACATCCAGTGGGGAAGTGGTGATCCACACCCCAAAAACTAAGTGACTCGGCCTATGTTGCCCATTGGGGTGTACTGCTTGATCTTGCTGCCGCCCAGGTGCCTGTATCCAGCACAGAAATAAGAACAGTAGCCCATGCTTAAGCACGCCACTTGATCTGTTGCTGCATATAATGCATGCGAGGGAGCTAGCTTAGCTGATGATCGGTAGGGGGGGGGAAGAGCTAAAGTAATCGACCACTAGTGGCCCCCCCCCCCCCCCCTCTCCACCCCCACTGGAAAAGGAACATTTTCTGATGCTTTAATCACAGCAAAATCTGAAACTTGCCATTGACTCTGAATGTTTTCTGTATGGTGAGAGGTCACCGTGCAGAAATGTCATTTTACAATCATCCGTTTTTTGTCTCCAGAGAGAAATGTTTTCTGTAAGTGAAGGTCACCGATGCAGAAATGTCAGATTAAAACAGGCCCGAGTTGTTTTGTCTCCAGGAGATGAAGTTTTCATGTAAGGTAGAGGTCCCACCGATGCAGAAAAGTCATATTAAAATCAGTCCGTTTTGTCCCAGGAGATGAATGTGTTCTGTAAGGTGAAGGTCACCGATGCCAGATATGTCATATTAAAATCAGCCGTGTGTGTCGCCAGGAATGAATGTTTTCTGTAAGGTAGAGTCACCGGATGCCAGAAAATGTCATATGAAAATCAGTCCCGGGTGGGCCCATGTTGGGTAGGGTGGGAGGCGGGGGGGAAGGTGAGAGGTCACCGATGCAGAATGCCATATTAAAAGCAGTCCTTTTTTGTCTCCAGGAGATGATGTTTTCTGTAAGGTGAAGGACACCGATGCTGAAATGTCATATTAAAATCAGTCCGTTTTTTGTGTCGCCAGGAGAGAATGTTTCTGAATGTGAGAGGTCACCGATGCAGAAATGTCATATTAAAATCTTCCGTTTTTTGGCCCTGAATGAATTTTTTCTGTAAGGTGAGGGTCACCGATGCAGAAAATGTCATAGTAAAATCAGTCCCGTTTTTTTGTCTCCAGGAGATGAATGTTGTCTGTAAGGTGAAGGATCTCGATGCAGAAATGTCAATATTAAAATCTGTCCGGTTTGGGCTCCAGGAGAGAATGTGGTTCTGTAAGGTGAGAGAGTCACCGATGGGGCCAACCCCTTTCAGTGCACAATGTGTTGTCAGTCCATCGTTTTTTCTTCTAGCTTTTGGGGGTTGGGCCTGCAAATGCTGTCCCCTTTCACTCTGTGCACAAGTTGTTGTCAGTCCACGTTTCTTTTCTTCTAGCTGTGTGTTAGGCCTGCAAATGCTGCCCCTTTCACTCTGAAATGTTGTTGTCAGGCCATCGTTTCTTTTCTTCTAGCTGTGGGGTTAGGCCTGCAAATGCTGTCCCTTTCCACTCTGTGCACAAAGTTGTTGTCAGTCCATCGTTTCTTTTCTTCTAGCTGTGTGGTTAGGCCGAAAATGCTGTCCCTTCACTCTGTAATGGTGTTGTCAGTCCATCGTTTTTTTCTTCTAGCTGTGTGGTTAGGCCTGCAAATGCTGTCCCTTTCACTCTGTGCACAATTTGTTTGTCAGTCCATCGTTTCTTTTCTTCTAGCTGTGTGGTTAGCCTGCAAATGCTGTCCCTTTCACTCTGTGCACAATGTTGTTGTCAGTCCATCGTTTCTTTCTTCTAGCTGTGGGGTTAGGCTGCAATGCTGTCCCTTTCACTCTGCAATGTTGTTGTCAGGCCATCGTTCTTTTCTTCTAGCTGTGTGGTTAGGCCTGCAAATGCTGTCCCTTTCACTCTGTGCACAATGTTGTTGTCAGGCCATCGTTCTTTTCTTCTAGCTGTGTGGTTAGGCCTGCAAATGCGTCCCTTTCACTCTGTGCACAATGGTGTTGTCAGGCCATCGTTTCTTTTCTTCTGATCTTCCCCTCCATCTCCTACCTTCAACACTTCCCTGGAGGACTCTTCTAGCATGGCTGTTAGATCTTGGAACGTGGCCACACCCACCAGTATTCTGTTCCTGACTGATGGCAGTAGATGTCTGTAGGGTCCTTTGTGCTGCCTGATGGTTTGAGGCACCTGTTGATTGGTGATGGGGTCAGCATGTCTTACGTATTGATTGGTGATGGGGTCAGCATATCTGATGTATGATTGGTGATGTGGTCAGCGTATCTGATGTATTGATTGTGACATGGTCAGCGTATCTGATGTATTGATTGGTGACATGGTCAGCGTATCTGATGTTGAATCTCCTGCAGTGACCATCTCATTTCCAGATCTGCTGTGAGGGTCCATGTCTTGCATGTGCATAGGAAGATGGAATATCGGCCGTGAGGGTCCATGTCTTGCATGTGCAGAGGAAGATGAATATCGGCCGTGAGGGTCCATGTCTTGCATGTGCACAGGAAGATGGAATATCGGCCGTGAGGGTCCATGTCTTGCATGTGCACAGGAAGATGGAATATTGGCCGTGAGGGTCCATGTCTTGCATGTGCACAGGAAGATAGAATATACCAGTGCACTGGGAACCCTGAACTTGTGTGTGTTGATGAGATGTTCTGGTCCTATCATACAGCTTTTCATCTGGACAGTGCTGTGGTTGTCTTTGCTACCCTTGACTTTTTGTTTGGATTCATCACTGCTTTTGATGGATCCCAGGTGAGCGAATTCAGCCCTGGCACCGGCAATCCACAGGGAGCAGTCAATGTCAAGTCATCAAGAGGCAACCCACCGAGGAGACACTGCACTGCTGCCGAGTCACTTCGGTGGTGTTCAGTGGCGCCTGTTCTGATCTAACATACGCAGGACACCACCTACTAAGCCCCCTACTGACGACAATAATTGCTTAGTCGCGGAGCGCGCGTGAGTGAGCTCTCCCTCTGGAGGGCGCCACCACGTCCATCCAACGACAGCCCTCATGGACTCGCCGATACCGGTGACCCCGACGGAACCAAACCAAGGCCACAGACGTGGAGAGGGCATCGAAATTGAGGTCACCATGAGAGCAGGGCATGAAGGGCCACAGAATTTGAGACTTTTAAAAAGAAAATTTTTTAATGCTGATCGATGAGAATGAGGATGATTAAGATGATGCTACGGATTTCCATTTCGGTCTGAGAGTACAGGACAGGACTGTACTCTACGCTTCCTTTCATAATATATCCCGGCGTCAGCCAGGCCTGAGAGATACAGGCACCTGCAGTGTTGGTCAGGAATTTGAGCAACACTCTCAGAACGCATCCATTAAGTGGATGAAACTCGACTGTGTGGTCCCAGTCTTCCCAACTGAGTCCGCAGCAAACTCAACTCCTGGGTAGGAGCCGGTCGGGGCAGAAAAACCCACATGACTTCTTGATGGGATTCGAACCCATGACCTCCAGCCGGGAGTCCGCGACGCTAACCACTTTGCCACGGCGGCTGGTGGTGAGCGAATTGTTGAACAGATTCTAGTTCATGACCGTGGACAGGTACATCAGTGCTGATGGGGGTGTTGTGGCTGCCATCAGCGTGGTCTTCTCAGCGCTGATCTGCGCGCCATGTTTTGTGGATGTGTCATTCAGTCGTTCAGCAAGCCTGGCGAGTTCTTGTTCACTGTCTGCCAGACCATTGATATCATCAGCAAATGGCAAGTTTAGGATGGCTCTTCTTTGAGTGCAGGCTGTGCTGACATGATTCTTAAAGAGCACTGTCATGATGTGTTCCAGGAACATGTTGAAAAGTGAAGGAGATAGAAGGCAACCCTGATGCACTCTAGATAAAGCATGGAACCAGTCTGCCATGGCAGTCTGTGTGAACGCCACGTCAGTCACTTTGGAGTACAGTTGTTGGATGGTGTTGCTAAGCTTTTGCCTGATGTCACAGTGGTTTCTGCAGCCCTTTAGTTGTCTCCTGCCAGACTCTGTCAAACGACTTCTTCCTGTCTATGAAGATGTGGTAGAACTCCCTCAGGTGCTGGGGATGTGTTTCGCAAAGGGTACATGGGTTGAAAATCTAGTGCATGGTACTTCTCTGTGTGTGTGTGTGTGTGTGTGTGTGTGTGTGTGTGTGTGTGTGTTGTGTGTGTGTGTGTGCATGTGTGAGTCTGTGTCTGTGTGCATTTGAGAGAAAGAGAGAGACTGGCCGAATGACAGAAGGGGGGGGGGTGTGTGCAAGGCAAAGGGTTTTTTAAGGAAAACAAGTTCGGTCAAATCACAGTAATCTTTGTTTTAAGGACTAAAACGTCACCATTTTCATTTGACCTCCACAAAAAGGGAAAGAGGCGCAGGATACAGAATATGAAAAGTACATCAAGGAATGTCAGCAATCAGCCTTTGAAAAGCAATCAAATTATATCACATGATAATGATGAACAATTAAGTAGTGGGGGAAAAGAAGTGCAGGTTAACCATTCTTCCATCATTATAGTAATGACTTGGCAAAGATTTGAAATTTAAAAAAAAAAAATTGAAGATGAAGGAAATGGAAAATGTATATTAAAAATATGAAAACCCTTCACTAGCTGCATGAGGGAACCATCGCAATCCCTCTCAAAGGCTGATCTATATGTATTACCTGCTCCTAGGCCATTTCGTCCGCTGGATCGGACTCATCAGGGAGACACGGCTGGTTGTGTCTGTGCTCTTGGCGTCAAATAGAGACACACCACAGTCGTAATTCTGTGGTGTTCTCACCACCAAGAGTTCAAAAAAGAATCCAACAGCACCCCCAAAGCAGCCAGCGAAAGGTAGTAAAATAAACTAACGAAAGTGTGGAAGAATAAGAGGAGTTTTTTCTGTTGTTGATCGTTAAAAACGAGGAAAAAAAAAGTAATATCTCAAAAACCGGGGGG
>JAFLJL010003839.1:0-17981 GCA_018398815.1 Conus ventricosus
TCATATAATTTTTATATTATAATAAATATATATATTATATATATATTTTTTTTATATATATTGATCCAAATGAAACACGGAAACACCTTTTTTTTTCAGAGCTTTCGGAGCTCTAATGCTCCTTCTTCAGCAGTCATATTTTATTTGTTAAAAGTGAAAAAAAGCCCGTCACAGCACAACGTCACAGATAAAAGAAGGATGAAAAAAAAATGTTACGCACGTCACAGATAAAAGAAGGATGAAAAAAAGTCACGGCACAACGTCACAGATAAAAGAAAGAATGGAAAAAAAAACATTACGGCACAACGTCACAGAAAAAAAGAAAGAACAATGAAGACATGTCACGGCACAAAGGTCATGGACACGAGAGGGAGAGAGGGAGGGAGGAAGGGAGGTTGATGCAGGGTTGAAGAGGGGAGAGAGGGAGAGGTTGGGAGGGAGGGAGAGGAGGAAAGTGTGAAAGAGGGAGAGAGGAAAAGAGGGGAGAGAGAGGGAGGGAAAGGGAGGGAGGGAGAGAGAAGGGGGAGGGGAGAGAGAGGAGGAGGGAAGGGAGAGAGAGGGAGAGAATGATCAGGTGAGTGCTTTTCGACTCTGAGTCAAAGAATTGTCTTTCCTCCAAGTCCTCCAGGTATCAAGAGGGCTACTACTGATACAGGAAGACGGACAGATACCAGAAGAGGCAATCAACACCAACCATCCACCCCAAAGGATTAATCAAAAACATTCAGACCATTGGGTAGTTGGTGCGCAGCTTCCACCGCCAGAACCTCTCCCTTCCCCTCCTGATCTCTGGATTTTCTGAGTGACCTGTTCTATAACAGTGCACCTCATTTCTTGTAGACTGTGATCTGGCTGTCGGAAGTGTCTTGCAACCAGGGGAGTTTTGTTCTCGTTTTCATTTGTACACCGAATGTTGTACCTGTGGTTGTAGAACCTCTTCCGAACAGTCCATTTTTGTCTCCCCCACATATTGTTGCTCTCTGTATTTTTCACAGTCTATCAGTATACAGTATTGGAGGACCTGCAGGTGACGTTGTCTCTGATCTGGAAAGATTCCCCAGTCACAAACGCTCTCAAAAGTTGTGGTTTCTTTGAGGTGACTGTTGCACAGAACACGACCCACACACTTGTAACAGTCTTTGCCCCCCCCCCCCCCCCCCCCCCCCCCCAGTCTCAATAGCTTGGGGCAGCTTTGATGGCATCAGCATGTCTCTGATGTTTTTTTGCAGTTCCTTTCCACACAAATAGGAGGTTCGGGAAGAGTCTTCCTCATCCTGTTGCTGGTGTGAAGAACTGGCATGTACGTCTTCAGCCATTGTGACAGAGAGGTGGATTCCTGGGATTGTGTCTGATCACGAACGGTACTCTGGTCAAACTGGTTTGTCCTTGTGGTAATTCTAAGTGGCGACACGTTTGTTTTGATGACACTGCACTGATAGCATTATCTATCAGTTTGACTGGGAATCCCCTTTTTCTCAGTTTGCTTTTGAGATTCTGACATCTCCGTTTGAAGTCTTTTTCATCTGAACTGATTCGTCGTAGCGAAGGCACTGGCTGTCGGTATGCTCCGAACGCAGTGGCATGGGTGACATGAGCTGAAGGACAGGATCATGGATGCATCTGTGTCTTTGATGTGCAGATCCATCGTCAGTGTACCATCTTCTGTTGTGCTTATGCTCACGGCAAGGAATGGCACGTCCTTCTTTCTCCGACGTTTGCAGTGAACTTTATTGTGGGATGCTGTTCATTCAGCCACGTGATGAATCTGTGCAGTTCATCTTCTCCATGCAGCCAGAGCATGATCACATCGTCGATGAAACGCTTCCAGGTGTCTGATTCTATGTTCCATGGGCAAGTGCTGATGAACCTCCTTTCCAACCACCCCATGAAAATGTTCGCTATGGAAGACGCCATGGAGGTACCCATGGCAGTACCGAACACCTGGTGGTAGATCTGGTCATTGAAACTGAAGACATTGTTTTTTCAGAATGTGATCAATTAGTCTTAGGACACTCCAATTGGTGGGCAGTCTGGTGCAAGACTGCAAAAAAAGTCTGACAATGACACAGATACCTCATCGTGAGGAATGTTACTGTAGAACCCCACAACATCTATTGTGACGATCAGTGCTTCAGTGGCAATGGTTGATATTTCTCTTTCAAGTTCTCCACTGTTTGAAGAAAATGGGTGGTATCTTTCAGATAGGATGGAAGGCTTGTACCAATGGTTGCAACCAAAGTCCACTAATGTAGACAGCTTTTCAGTGGGTCCTCCACATCCTGACACGATATGGGCCTCCCTGGTGGTTTCTCTTTACACTTGTGGACCTTTGGCAAGTGATAGAAAATGATGCCAGATCTGTTCATAAACAATCAAGAAAGCTTTGCACAATGCTACAGTCTGACTGACACAAAAGTTTACAAGGTTCTATCAGAGATCATTCCCTTTGAAAGTGTAAAGCACAGACGAGACAAAAATAAATATCTCACTTTCACACGCAATCTTACTCCATACGCGTTCTTACCCAGGGATATAACGTTTTAGACTTTTTATAAAATACCACCCCTTCTTTATTAAATTATTAAAAAATGTCTACACTCAGAACTCCGGGTGTAGAGCAAAAGAAATGGGAAAGTTTTAAAAGGTTTTTCCACTCAGTTTTAACGTCCCTGAAAGATTCTCCCCACGTCTTTCCTCGTCGCCTCTCTCCCCTGGAGTTTCACCAGGGACACGTCAACGACCCCAACCTGGGTCGGCTCCCGACTAGCCAAACGTACCCGGGGACCTTCCTTCTGTAAGTCTTAAACGACCGTGCAGCCTCAAACGCCTACGCAGGGAGCTCCTCCACTTCTTCACTCCCGTAGCGGAGCATGCCATCTGTACATCTTCACACCCGGTGCAGCCTCAAACGTCTACGGCAGGGAGCTCCTCCAGCTTCTTCACTCCCGTAGCGGAGCATGCCACCTCTACAAACAAAGTCGGGGAACACCACCATTACTACCCCAGTTCCAAAAAACTTCAAAAATAAATTTATCAGCTTCGTCTCCACCTGAAAAACTAACCACCATTCCCTTCCGTCCCACCTCGGAAATTTCCCTGAGAAAAATAAAATAATTAATATTATTTCCAATTCATTTCAACAACAAGACAATTTAATTATATAAACAACAGCTTGTCCCTCACAACGGCCTCGAACCATCTCGAATCAAAAAACAATGGAAAGAAAAATTTTCATATACTTGTCAAACATATTCATCGTAATACTATTCATAAGCCATAAAAAAAAACAAGCTGTAAAAAAAATGAAATATTATAACTTAACAACACTAATCTTCAACTTACCCGGGCCTCTCTCTCCCAGGACTTACTACGTTTTAAACGCTCTCCCCGGTCTGTCACAGCAGACAGCGCACGCTCTCTCTCTCGGTCTGTCACAGCAGACAGCTAAACATCGACCGGCCACACATACAAACTTCAAGCTCACCCTTTATAAAAAACTGCACGAGATCCATGAAATCCCCCCTCTAAAACCTGTGCACGGGCACACACATGTCTGCTTCAGCATATCAAACTTTAAAACCATTTGGGTGCACTTATACACTGAAAATAAAATTAAATGCACCTCTATTTTCCTATACTAAACACAATTAAATGAAAACCTATAAAAATTATTAAAAAAATTTTCTTTACAGTACCCCCCCCCCCCTTACAAAAAAGAGCCACAAGCGATCTTTAACCATAAGGATAACCAGAGGTACACATCTCAAAATGACAATATCTCCAAGACAAAATTCTATCTTTAATTCACTACCTCGAAAATTTATCATAGAAACATGATTATCAAACATCACCTTCAAATTCTCATCCATGGATCAACATCAATACAAACAAAATAGCAAAATTGACATTTGAGAGTATCCAAGAAACTTTGACGTGATCCGAACACGCAACAATAATCATCATGTAAACATATACTAATAGCATACAAACAGGTCAATTGCAAACATGATCACAAAAAAAAAAAAAACCTCAAAAACTCAGCATTTCATTTTTCCAAGGGCTGAGAAAATCTGCAAACAGATTTGCAGTACCCGAGATGGGAGTAACAGTGAACTTGTACTCCTGCAAATGACAGGGACCACCTCATAACCTTTGCATTTTGAAAACACAAGACTGGAGGTAAGTCAAAGGGCGATGATCTGTCGGGAGAACAAATGTCCTTCCCCAGAGATATCTACCTAGCTTCGAAATCACCCACACAATAGCCAAGCATTCTCTCTCGAAGTACTGTATCGAGTTTCTCTGGGCAGAAGTTTTCGACTCACGAAAGCGACTGGATGAAGAACACCCATCATGCTCCTGAAACAAAGCACCACCGATCCCGATGGAACTGGCATCCGACCAAACCCACAAATGGTTTCCCCAAATCTGGCAACAGCAAAATGGGACTTGAAGACAACCTTTTCTTCAACTTCTCCAAAGCAGACTGACAAGCAGACGACCACTCCAACTTCTTTGTAGCCTTTCTGACAACAAATCGCTGATAGGAGCAGTAAGCGACGCAAAGTTGGGGATAAAACGTCGTAGTATTCACCAAACCCCAGTAACGCACGCACTTGCCTCTTTGTAGATGGGGGAGTAACATGAAGAATCTTCTCAACCTTTTCCTTGTCGGCTGCAAGGAACCATGACTAACTGTATGTCCCAAGAATTTCAATTTCTTGAAATCCGCATAGAGCTTCGAAGGACGAGCTGTCAAACCTGCTTGCTTTAGCTTTTTCTAGCACTTCCTCAACATCTTTCAAATGACCACACCACATCTTACTGAAATGAGAATGTCATCGAAGAAATTCAATGCTGCCCTCGCCTAACTTTAAAGCACGCAAAAAACCCTAGCAAACGTCCGGAGCTGTCACCAACCCAAATGGCATTCTCACCCACTGAAACAACCCTGGGGGTGTTTGAAAAGCCGTCTTATCTCTATCATCTTCCTTCACTGGAATCTGCCAGTAACCTTTCGTTAAATCAATCTTGGTGAAGAAGGGCCCATGAGACAACCTTGAAAACAACTCCTCTGGATCAGGAATCGGTTCAGCATCCGTACGAGTAACTTTGTTAAGTTCTCTGAAATCACAACAGAATCTAGTGGAACCATCGGGTTTTTTAACCAACACAACAGGAGCTGAATAAGGAGACGGGACGGTTCAATGACTCCTAAATTCAACATCTTCTGTACCTTTCCTTAATCGTTTCCTGAGAAAAAAAAAGGAAGAGGGTACTGTTTCCTGAAAACTGGTTTATCCGTCACAAGTTTAATGTCGTGCGCAATATTCAGAGAACAACAACCAGGATTACTTGTCAAAATTACTCGTCTTGCTAAATACGTCAAAAATTCTCTCTGTTCTGTCACAGATAACTTGTCAGAGTAATGAACGTCAGAGCACGTCTCACTAGTAGAATGTCCAAAGTAGGTACCCTTCGCAAATGTTCATCATCAGTGTCAACTGAAGGCAAAACACTACTAAACCTCTCACTGGAACATTCACTTTGTGACCGTCACACACATTCTATTGTCAGTTTTCAACATTCAATCTTTGAGGAACAAACGTATGAGGTAAAATGTCCTGAAATGGTTTGTTCAACCATTCACACTCACAACAGCAGTCAAACCTTCTCGCCTGTGAAAGTGTTTTCAGCATGTTTGGATGCAAAATTCTCCTTTTGCCACCCATGTCCACGACATATCAAAGTCAAGTACTTCTACAATTTTGTAGGGACCTTTCCATGTCATCAACATTTTTGTTCGTAGTTGTGGGAAGAAATACAAGTACTTCGTCAGACACTTGAAACGAACGAACACGAGAACTTTTTGTCATGGTATACTTCTGTACTTTTGCAGTCTTGTCAACAAATACCTGTGATTGTCCCTCTGAAGGTGGAGAAAAGGACCCACAAGGGTCTACTGCTACTCGTAGAAGGGCTCTTCGACCCTTGGCATCTGAGACAACGAACATCAGGAGTACGACCCTTTTGAGAACATTTTTGAAAAATTTTCACATGTCCTACAATAAGTCTTGACATCTCTTACTACTCCGGGCCACCAGAAACGATTCCGAACTCTAGCCAATGTTTTCCTGACACCACAAGGGACCCCCAAGTAAAGCACATGAGCTGTAAACAGCACCTTTCGTCGAACCTTCTCTGGAAACCACAATCTGTGACAAGTGTGTATCTCCCTTGGAAAATGAACGAAACAAAACACGTTTTTCCTTCACAAACGAATATGAACTCTTTTTTGTTTGAATACACCTCCAGACTGACCATGTTTTGGAACTTAGCCAATGAAACTCTTTTCCTGCAAACTGATCAATTCCTCTTTGACAAACACAAATCCGACACTGGAATGTCTAACTCAGGCCTTGACCTTCTGTTCCTGCTTTTTCTGCGCCCTTGTTTCCACAGCAGCTGCAATCGGAGGGCTATCATTCATGAAAGAGACCTGTAATGGGGGTAACACCCCGAAACATTCCCCAAAATGAGATCTGCGATGGGGTCATCTATGACACAGCATAACAGAGAACCTGAAAAAAACACTGTATCCACCTCCACAGATGCGACAGGAAACTCCTCAGTATTTCCACCAAAAGTAACTACTTTCTGCGTCTTTCCCCCATACTGATCTGGACGAACAAGTGACCTCCTAACTCCTGCAGTTTTTTGCACCTGAATCACGTAGAATGACACCTGAAAGCCATTCACTGTTCCATCACAAATGGGTAAAGGAACCAGACCTGAAGTCAACGAAGAACCAGCACCTCTGCATCCACAAATCCTGCAACGCAAAAGAAACATTGCCAACTTCTTTGTGCTGTTTTGGAGATTGAGAACGTGACCTTCTCTGAAATGTTGGACATTCCTCTCTGTAATGACCTTTACCACCACATTCAAAACATCTACAAATCCTTGCGAGTACAAACTCCCGACCATTTCCTCTGCGACCACCACGACTTCTGAACCTGAAATATTGTCCCCCCCCGATCAGAAAACTGCTGGTTTTGACACGAGGTACTGGACTGTGGGTTTTGGGAATGGGAAGTTTGGGAACGAGAAAAAAACCCGTCTGGTAACCCTGCTGGTTTTTTTCACATTTTGTCCATTTGAAGTAGACATGCCCAAACTCAAACTTGTTCCCACGTGACATACACTTATTTGGATGAGCCAAACGGAGCTTTCTGCTGCTTCTAAGAGTTCAGCAGATGTTTTCAAACTACGTTCACGTAGAAAAAACTTCCAATTCTTTTCTCACAGAAGACAAAATTTGTTCACATAATAGCAAATCACGAAGACATTAATGACAAATCTATGTCTGAAAGTTCCACCCAACGATCAAACAAATGTGTAAACGAGTTGGCGTATGACACAAAAGATTCATCTTTCTCTGTTTAGAATTTCTAAACTTATTCTGTACCCATCTTTTTGTACACTGAAACTTTGCAACCCAAAACTTTCTTGAGTTCTTTATATTCCACAGGGCCACTGCACACAGAGTAATGATGATCAAAGACAACGCACTGCCTTGTAAAATGTACACCCAAGAACATACCCCAATTTCCTTTTCATCCCATTTCCCCATTCTCAGCAAATGTTTCAAAAACGAAATAGTATGAGTCCCATATCATCCTTAGATTCATTAAAATAAGGCATCTTAGGATAACGTACTGCTTTAGTAAACCAACTGAGAAACCATTGTTCGAATCACCCTGCTCATTTTTTACCCTCGCAGAAATTTTATCCTCTCTCTCTCTAATTCAAGTTCAGCTAGTTCTTTCTGTAACGTCGATCCCTCTCTCACTTTCCCTGTTGTCTTTGAGCTTCTCTTTCAAAATTTTAATCGCAACCCAAATCTCTCTCACCTTGTTCTTTAATCAGCCTGAAACTGAGCCAACTTTCTTTCTCTCTCTGACTAATTTCTTTCCCCTTTAGCTAATTGAGCAAGTCTTTCCTTTTCTCTTTCAGCGAATCTCTCTCTTCTTTAGCTACTCTTTCAGCTTCTGAGCCGTCTTTTCGTTTTCTTCAAACACATCTCCTTTTTTAGCTATCTGAGCCCGTCTTTCGTTTTCTCTTTTCAGCTACATCTCTCTCTTCTTAGCATCTTAGCCTGCCCGTTTTTTTTTCCTCTCCCTATTCCACCGAGCTAGCTTTCTTTCTCCTCTCTATTTCCAGTTGAGCTTCCAAGTCTCTTTTTTTCTTTTTCTTTTTTTGCTGCCAAGTCTCTTTGTTCTTTTTCTTTTTAGTGCCAAGTTCTTTGTTTTTTTTTCTTTTTTTGCGCTAAGTCAAGTCGTTTTGAAGTGTATTTTTCTCTTCTCTTCCAAGTTTTATCCACCAAATCTTTAAGTTCTGGGCCAGCCAAACCTAACTCTTTTGCCTGTGAGGTTAACAAACGCAAATTTATCCGGATCCATGTTTTGAAAATACTATACAATTCTTTAATCAAAATTAAAAATTTATGTTACCAAAACACAATGTGAATCAAAATTTACTTTAGTATCAAATTTTTCTAAGCACACACAAATGTTTAAATCATAATCCACACACACACAAAACAAATTATATAAGACATACAATTGGAAGAGAAAAAAAAACCTACAGAATGCAAATATTACATTGGGATCACTTACAAAACACACAAAACAATTTACACGAAACTATACAAAACAAACTACACTATCACATGTACAAAATACCCCACACTACAAAGGGGTGGTATTCACACATAAACTTAAACATATAAAAGTATTAAAAAGAAAGACACAATCAAACAGGGAGCCAAGAGAGATAGACAGTAACAAAGGAAGAAAAATGAACTACACCCTCGACA
The DNA here is from genome assembly GCA_018398815.1 of Conus ventricosus. Classification (NCBI taxonomy): domain Eukaryota; kingdom Metazoa; phylum Mollusca; class Gastropoda; order Neogastropoda; family Conidae; genus Conus; species Conus ventricosus. The sequence continues at coordinate 8,879 of JAFLJL010003839.1, forward strand.
CTACAGAAAACTATCTATTTACTCAGTAGTGTCCCGTAAACTGGAGACGGGAGTAAATTACAACATAAAAATATACATGGACTTTTTAAATGAAATCAGGTGTGCAAAATTTTATATATTACGCTACTAAAACAAAAACCTAACCCTGGGGATTCGGGGTCACCACTGTAAAGCACAGACGAGACAGAAATAAATATCTCACATCACACGCAACTTATCCATACGCTTCTTACCCCGGGATATAACGCTTAGACTTTTTATAAAATACCACCCCTTCTTTATTAAATTATTAAAAATGTCTACACTCAGAACTCCCGGTGTAGAGCAGAAAGAAATGGGGAAAGTTTTTAAAAAGGGTTTTTTACTCAGCTTAACGTCCCGAAAGATTCTCCCACGTCTTTCCTCGTCGCCCTCTCTCCCCTGGAGTTCACCAGGGACGACGGGCAACGACCCCAACCTGGGTCTGGCTCCACGACTAGCCAAACGTAGCCGGGGCCTTCCTTCTGTAAGTCTTCACGACCGGTGCAGCCTCAAACCCTACGCAGGGAGCTCCTCCACTTCTTCACTCCCGTAGCGGAGCATGCCATCTGTACATCTTCACACCCGGTGCAGCCTCAAACGTCTACGGCAGGGGGCTCCTCCAGCTTCTTCACTCCCGTAGCGGAGCATGCCACCTCTACAAACAAAGTCTGGGGAAAACCACCATTACTATCCCAGTTCCTAAAACTTCAATAAAAAAATTTATCAGCTTCGTCTCCACCTGAAAAACTAACCACCATCCCTATCCGTCTCCACCTCGGCAATTCCTGAGATAAATAGAAATAATTAATATATTTCCAATTCATTTTAACAACAAACAATTTTAATATATAAACAACAGCTTGTCTCCTCACACGGCCCCGAACCATCTCGAATCTATAAAACAATGGAAAGAATAATTTTCATATACTTGTCAAACAATCATCGAAAAACTATTCATAAACCATAAACAAAAAACAAGCTGTAAAGAAAAAGAAATATTATAACTTAACAAAACTAAGTCTTCAACTTTCCCGGGCCTCTCTCTCCCAAAGGGCTTACTAGCGTCTTAAAGCTCTCTCGGTCTGTCACAGCAGACAGCGCACCCCTCTCTCTCTCGGTCTGTCACAGCAGACAGCTAAACATCGACCGGCCACACATACAAACTTCAAGCTCACCCGTTATAAAAAAATGCACGAGATCCATGCATTCCCCTCTAAAAAACCCGTGCACGGGCTACACACATGTCTGCATCAGCATATCAAAATTTTTATACCAGTTTGGGTGCACTTATACACTGCAATAAAATAAATGCACCTCTATCTCTATACTAAACACAATTAAATGAAAACCTAATAAAAATTATTAAAAACTTTTTCTTTACAGAAAGCAAATCAGAGAAGACAGCTTCATAAAAAACTGTCGTTATAATGTACATATGCAGTCAAAAATCTCATTCACCATGATTAATTGACTGCTGATTTTTCGTTTCATCTTTAAGTAAACAGATCATCCAGTTAGGCCATATTTGTTTCTTTTCTGCTTTCTCCTTACATCATTTAGTTCTCTTCCCATCCCGCTTTGTGGATTCTCTCCATTTCTTGTATTGCACTGGGTGATTCTCTCTTCTCTAAATCCTGTCTGTCTCTCTTAGACTTTCAGTAAAAAAAGATTGTATTAAAATGTTTTCAATCAAAAATTTGTGTGAGGGGCCCTTAAACAAAATTTTCCACCCATCCATCCTCTTTTAGCAAATTTTTTTTCCAACGCACACAGAAATACAACGCATTTTTTTATTTTATATAGGAGTTTTTTTTTCTCAGTGCGCGTTTGCACGGGTTTAAATCAAGGGCACTTTTCTCTTATGAAGATGGCTCACAGGAAGTGTTTCTTTTTGGGCCAGAAGTAGTCCCACTTTGTTGGTTTCAGCCTGGAGTTTAGCCCCACCAGGGCAGTACGGGGGGCAACATAACACTTGTGTACCAATTTTTCCCATGCCAATGGGAACATAGAATTCTCCAGTCTCCATATTTTCCAGACTGAAAGAAACCCAGCTGAAACTGCCAAACGCCCCCTTTGTCTTCTCTAAGAGTGGGGCATTCCAATCTGGGCAAACTCACTCCCCGCCCTCACGACACATACTTGAATCGCATGGGCGAATTTGGGGGAAAATGATTTGATGTCCCGTGATTGGGGGGCATGTCATCCCTATTGCTGGGCCCCGAGATGGGACGGGTTCCCAAAAATTGGCTGAACAGGATGAAGGTTTTTTTTGTTTATGTGTTGAAAATCTCCCAGCTCATCGAGGGCACAGAGCACCTGGGTTGCCAAAACATTGGGAGCAGCAGCAAGCTCCCGATGCCCCTGAATTTGTTTTTCCTCAGATTCAGGATTTTTAACACTGAAATGACACAATTTCTGAACAACAGTGGTAGCTGCAAATTTTAGCCCCCTTTCTAAAAACAGAAAGGCACCCATTTCCGTCCCCCTGCCTCATGTCACTCATTTCCTACCCCTGTTTTTTGAAAGTTTTTTTTTTGCCATTTCCACTACAATTTTGCAGTGAAGTTCTGTGTGGCCTCCCATGTCCAAGACAAGGGGCCTCAGTGCCCTCGGGAAGCGTTTGCCATGCGTTGTTACGAGGGGGAAGACACTGGGGCAGTGGGACTTTGTGTGACAGAGCGTCTGTCCCTATGCCGCAAAAAACAACAATGGCGTACTCGTTTGGGAACCGGCGGGGATTTTTCTAACCATCAGAGCAGGTTGTGGAAGTCAGGGCTCCCAATGTCATACAGATTGTCTTTTTCAACTACCGGAGCTTACAGTTATCGAAGTAACTACCTTTTAGACCCCCCTCTTCACATCCGAAACGTCATAAAAGCAAAAGAATAAGCAATCAAATTTTATTGCTTATGATCTTTTTTATTTCTTCACGAAACAAAAGTGTCAGATGTGATTTGGGACATTTCCCGGTGGGGTCAGGGGTAAAGGGGGAATGACGAAATTCCACTGAAGTGGTGGGAAACGAACCGTCCACATCTCTCCCCGTGTCCCTATGACGGTTTGGCACTTTTCGTGTTCATCAGTGTTTTGCACAGGGGGTTAAAAACAATTGCGTTACCACGAGGCCCCGTCGGGAAAGTTTTTCAGTCATTTTTTTCCCTTTTTGATTTAAGAGTCGTTGTGAGATGAAAACAGCGGTGGAAAAATGAATAAACCTTACCCTTCTTTTCCCTTTTGACACGTTGCACCCGGTTTTTTTTCCTTGAAAAAAAAAAAACTGACCCGGCGAACGGATACAAATTGCCCCGGGTGAAACGACAGTGCGGTAAAATTTTTAATCCGCAAAAATTCGGTATGTCGATCGGGCATGAGCCCAGTGCATGGGGAAATTTTTTTTAAAAAAAAAAAAGCTAACCAAACCCATTTGAAATTTTTTTGCAATGAACGCCCCCGGTTTTCGAATTCAAAAGTTGGATCGTTCCCGGGGGCCCCTGTCACATTAAAAGCGTTTACCACGAGAAAAGTGGTCAACAGTGAGACACGTCCCCGAAAAGCATACACGTTTTCATGGACGGTTGGGGGCGTGTGCGTAAATTACCATAAATTTTCTAGGGGATTGTCAGCGTGTTGCAAATTGTACCCCAAAAATTGAACTTCTTTTTTTTCCTAAAAAAACCGTTTCATAAAAACGAGTGGGTCACCACGCGCATGTTACGTGAGCGTAGGGGAAGGGCATAGGGTTTGAACGTTGCAAAAAACTCAGCTACTGTACAACCCCAGGTGGGGGGAACGTTGTGCGTGTGCAGAGCGGTTGAGCGTGTTTTTGGGCTTTTCTTGTAGCGGGGTGCAAAACGATGAGTACGTGTGCCCCGGTTAGAGCGTGCACGTGACTTTGTAAAAAAGGGAGCTGCAGCAAAACGTAGCAAAACGCACTTCAGCAGGGGGCCCGAGATCACATCTCTCCACGAACACTTTCCCAAGAAGTTTTATATTTTAAATTTTTTAAATAAAAAATTCGTCCTCAGCCAAAAGGAAAGACACTGGGTGAAAAAAGCCTGCAAGGAAGGCGGGGCCCGGGGCCGGGCAGAAAGCCGCCACCTAAAAACCCTGAGACCCCTGAAGTTTGATGCAGCCTGAACCAGCCGAACCGTCTGAGAGAGGGTCCTCACGGTCTCCAACAGCCTCACGGTCATCCTCGAAACCTCTGGTCCCTCCTACCGCCAGTCAACCACCAAGCCAGCCCCCAAGTCAACGCAGAAAAAAAAGGGGCCAACGAACCGTTTCCCTGAACGCTGAGCGGGAAAAGGCCATGTGGATTTCCAACGGAGAACCCCCTTGGGGGCACAATTGACCAACCACCGGCGCACTGACCTAAAGTCCAAGCTGTGGGAAGACCAGGCCGCCAAGCGGGAGAAAACTGTGGAACACCCTAAAAAGGCTGGTTGGTTCAAGCGCTGCGTGTGCACCACCACCTGACAAGAAAAAGTCGGGGGCGGGCTTGCCTCAGCAAACAAACGGACCAGGGGATTGAGAAGTTTTTCGAGTTTCTAAAGGGGTGTTGTCCGGCCGGCCGAGCCGTGAGGCCCTATGAGGGTGGGTTTCCCTGTTGAGTGACCGGGTGGTTTCGGAAAAAGGCAGCCCCTTCATGGAAGACGAGTCGCCTTCCTCCCTCCTCCTCCAGGCGGGCGGGGAAGAAGAGAGGCAAAAGAAAAAGATGTCGCTTTTAGTCTCCAGAACAGGAAGGAGTCGGGCGAACCCAGGGCGTCACACCCCAAGAAAATGACTCCCCGTTGTTTTTCCCAATTTTGTCGGGAAAGTTTGTCTCAGTAAAGGAAAAGTTCGAAAGCAAGACCCAGATCAACAAGGTGCTCAGTGACCTCTTGGGGGAAGACAGTGGTGATAAGACTTCCTACGTATCTCAATTATCAATCCGCTCGTGCACCCCGCCCCCCCACCGATAACACTCCCTCCTAGTAGCAAATGAATTTTTCCAGCCCCCCCCACATTGGCGGCATCGTGACCTACAGCTTCGTCGGGCAGCACAGTCCTAAAATGCAGCGAAATTTGAAAACCCCCTCCACCGGCTTTTCCCAGCAACAGTCCATGCAGCACAGCACCCCATGCAGCACCCACAGATCACCACAGTCCATGAGCCGTTTAGACTTCACCCCTGTCAAACGACCCCCCCTGCAGCAGCACTGGTCAGAGAGACAGTTACAGCCCAAACACCTCCCGGGGGTATCCCTGTTATCAGCACGGCCCCCCAGGTTCTCGACCTCGGCCAAGGCACACAAATCCAGCACATCGCTAAACCCCGGGCGGTCAGGGATTTTTGAACTTGTCAATTCAGACCAGGAATTCAACAATGGCATGTCCGAATATTCCTTTGGGATCTTCCCCATTTGGGCGAAAAGGCCCCAGACACCAGCAAACCCACAAGCTTTGGGACCCCCACCAGGACCCAGAGAAAAAGTAAAATTATAGAAAAACAGGAAGTGAAATGTTGTTTTTTGAGTTCCCTGACAAAAAAAAAAAGAGTGTAAATACAAAAAAAAAAAAATAAATAAAAAAAAGGAAATAATAAAAAGAAATTTAAAAAAAAATTTTAAAAAGAATAATAAGTGTGGAACGCCAAAAAATAACTTATTGTATAGTGGAACAGAAATTTTTTTCACCTTATATAAAAATCACATTTTTTCTTTCAGCCACCCTTACTTTATTATATTTCTTTTGAAATTTATTTTTGTTTATTTTTTCTTTTATTAATTTTGAAAAAAAAAAGGAAATAAAATAATAAAAATAATAAAGTGTTAAACAAAAAAATAAACGTGAAAAGTATATAAAACAATATTTTATTGTTCTTACTATCCATTTTGGGTATTATGTTTTCTTTTCCATACTTATTTTATTTTTTTTCTTTTTTTTTAAATGGAAAAAAAAAAAAAAAAAAGCCCCTCAAAAAATAATACAATTTACAAAATACTTTTTTACAACGTTACTTTTTTTACTTTTAAAAATTTATTTTCATTAAGGGAAAAAAATTAAAACAAGCCCTTCACAATATGCTATTTTTTTTTAAATACAACTTTTTACAATGTGTACTTTTTATTACATTTTTTGTTGTTCCCAAAATTGGGGCAATTTAATTTTGTTTCTTTCATCTTTATTTTTATTTACATTGCAGTTTTTTTTTGCACTTTCTTACAATATTACATTTTTAAAAAAGGGCTGGTTCTTGAGGACACTATATCATCTTGTTCTGCCACGCCCCCCGCACCAACTGGGGTTGGCCGTTTTCGAAGGTTTCTCGCTTCTTTTTCCTTTTTTTGAGGCATGTTGGGCCCCCTAACAACCTTTGGTGTCCCCAGGTTACAACTGTCACGCCAGGCCCCTGGAACAAACTCTTCCGGTCCCTCTTTTTTTGTCAAGCTGTGGTTTGCAGACTTGGGTACCAATTCGCATCAAGTTGTGAAGGATCAAGCATGTCTTTACAAGACTTCACAGTCTCGGGTTGTTTGCATGGGTCAGCAACAATTGGAATCTTTTGGTAGGATTCCAAAGGGGTTTCAAAAAAATTTCTTTCCCTGGGGTCTGTAGTTAAAACTTTTTTCTCTTGTGAGGGCCCGGGGACTGTAGGGGTTTTATCATGCTTTCTCAGGGGAAAGCTCGCACCAAAAGAATAAACATTTTTTGGGGACATTGGCAAGGGTTTTGGGGGGGAAACCAACGTTCCAAAATTCCACACCTTCTTTAGTTCATTTCATTGTAGACTGTACATCTATCCCAACCCCAGGCCCCCTTATCGCCAGAGGGTTGGTTCTCCATCCACCAGAGCCCGCAGGACATGGGGTAAAACCCTTGTAGTTGTAGTACAGGGCCCCTGTTCAGGGGCTCGCAGGCCCCATGTTTTCCATCCAGAGCCCACATATGTGGAAAGTTCCCTGTCTTGGAAAATTCTCTGAACGTCACGCCAAATTCGGAGTACTTGGAACCACCATCAGTTCTCCACATACTCACAAATAGCTTTCAAAATTCCTCACCACACGGCTGTGTGTTGTGAGGGCCCCCACCAAATCTAGGGGGGGATACTTGTTGCCAGAGGCCAGATGCCCAACGTGATGGCCCCCCATACCGGGGCAGTGGCTCTTGAAGGGGGTGTGTTCTTTGGGTATTTTTTGGGGTAACCTTTTCCCCAGCTATCAAAAATTTTGGTGGCATACGCAGAAATTTGAATGAGGGCCCGGGCTTCATTTCTCAGCTCCACCAACTGGCATAGCCAAAATTATGGGCCGGGACCCCTCTGACCCAGTGTCTTCTCTTCTGGGGTGTTTTTTCTGCTTTTTCTTTTTTCCTTTCAAGGGACGGTGAGTCAACTTGACAAGGGATAAAGATGGGAGGGCAGCTAAGTATACTGAAAATTCTCAGGTCGGGATCTTCAGGAACTTCAAGTTTTCAAGGAAAAACAGGTTTCCTTTTGTTTAGGATATTTTCTGAGCTCTGCACACTTGGAATCTGATCGCAGCTGATTTTTCCCGTGTGGGGGGACCTTTATTAGCAGAGCTGGGGATAATCCCCAACGTTATGCCAAGTTCCCCTTAAATTCGAGTACTTTTTTGGGGGCGCCAGGTACACGTTGCACACTTCCAAACACATTTTACCGTTCCAAACGCGTTGTAACATTTCAAAAACGTTAATTTAAATTGTAAAAAAGTCAGAAGAATGTTCTTAACGTTTTTATACTTACATAAGTTGATACACGTTAGAGATAATTTCCCCAAAGTGGATGTAAGTTCGACCCAAAATTCCTCGGGGGTTTTTTGAACTCGCCGCACAGGTTAGGCCACCTCTAGGGCGTTCGCAGCCTGGGGACGTGTGTGAACGTGTTTAACTTATGCCTAAGGGGCCTAACTTTTTGTGTAACTTCTTCACTTATTTCTAGCGCTAGCGGGGGTTGCAACCCGACACACGCCCAGAAATTTTTGTGCTGCACAAACTTTTGGACACCTTGGCGGGCCCAAGTACGCGAGGGGAAAAACAGCTTTTTCAGGTTTTCTAAAAATTTTGCCCACGCCTTGGAAATTATTTCAAACGTGTCTCAAAATTCCCCAAATTCCTAAAGTCGGCACAAGTCGGGAGACACGCCCGTGTGAAGGGGCGAAAACAGAAAGCGTAGAGCAAATTTAAGGGATGGGCCCCAGACATGACGATCCCCATCCCACAAATATTCTTTGGATTTTGACTCCAACTTTACCCAAAACGCAGGTGTAGTGGTTTGGGGACAAAATTTGACGAAAAATTTTTTTTATCATTTTATGATTTTAAATTTTTGTTAGATTTTGCAAAAGGCTTTTGGGACATTTGTTTTTCGTAGTCGGCGGATGTCCCATTTCGGGGATGGGGGATTTCGGCTGTTTTTTTTGAATAAAAACAGTTTTATCGACACGACCTACATCTCGTGAATTGTGGCAATCACTCTTTAAGAACAATCCACAAAAAAAAACCCCAAAAAAAAAAGAAAATAAAGGTTTTTGGATGGGTTTTTTCTTCAATCAAAAACCCCAAGGGATGCCCCCACGCGTTTTGTCACGTCCAAAATAAACCCGTCACGCAAAGGGCACGTTTGGGAACGACACAAAAGCTGAGCACAAGAGATCTTCAGCCCACATCAAAACACAAAGGGGGGAAAAAAAATCCCGGGGGGAACCCCCAAACACAGTAACAGAACACCCCTATTGTAAGATGACGATAGAAAAATGAAAAGGGTCGTAACGAAAATCTAAATGAAAAGGGGGGGGGGGGGGGGGGGGGGGGGGGGGGGGGGGGGGGAAACCTGAAAAAAAAAGCGGGATTCTTTATTTTTATTTTAAAAAAATGATATGTCCTAAACAATTGTGTTAAATTGAAAACCTTTAAATTTTAATCTACAATTTTGAACGCTCCAAGTCGGAACTCCTATCAGCTTTCCCGCGAACAATTTTTTATGATCGATGGTTTATCCCGACCGGGGTTTTGTTGGGGGACCCCCCAAGGCAAAAAATGGAAAAAAAAGTCCTCCATTTTAAAAAAAAAAAACCCCAAAAGA
>JAFLJL010003840.1:0-16894 GCA_018398815.1 Conus ventricosus
GGGGGGTGGGATGTGCGATTGTTTGAAATGGATCATACGGGGAAAAGGAAGATCGACATGGCGAAAGGTGGTGCAATAATAGCTGGAGGTTTAGAGGAGTTGCCACAGCAGTTCTGGATGATGGAGACAGGGAACGGATAGTGAGTAGGAACGGCAGAGTCGGTATGGGAGGGGGTATAGGGTAGGACTTTTTACCAAGCACGTCCAACCGGTTGGAGCTGGTTTCTTCAGTTTTGTTGTGTCATTGAGTGTTATTTGTCCTGGGGAAGGGGGGGGGGGGGGTGTCTTTCACATGTGTGTGCATATAACAAGGAAACTATCGGAAAAAGCCTCAGGGATACAGGAGAAACAAACTAGAGAGAGAGAGAGAGAGAGAGAGAGGAGAGAGAGAGAGAGAGAGAGAGAAAGAGAGTGTGTGTGTTTGTGCACCGGTCCATGAAAAACAGAAAGAAAGAGGGAAACAAAGAAAAGAAAGACAGAAAGAAAATGAATTAGCAATAAAGCCTCACAGCAAGAGGTCCTGTTATAACAGCCTTTCATGAATGGTCTTACACACACACACACACACACACACACACACACACACACACGCCCGCGCGCGCGCGCGTGCGCGCGCGAGCGCGTGCGCGCGCGAGTACACGCACGCACGTGCACACACACACACACACACACACCCACACACACACACACACACACACACACACACTCATCACACACCACTTAAGAGTAGAGAAATCATTTGATATCGGAATTAGCAAATTGATATTTACAGCAGATTTAACAGCGATACTCCTGGCTTGTAAATTACTTTTTAAACTTTCTAAAAATAATATTTCAAATTTGTTCTGTGTTGATTCTAAATCAGCTCTTTAGGCATTAAAAGTTTTTCATTGCACACAATACCTGAAATGATCTTAGAGATAAGTTGCATGATACACATGTTAATTGCAAGAGGAACCCATGTCGCTTTTTGTTGGATTCCTTCACATTGTTCTTTTCATTACAATGAAAAAGTAGACAGGGCAGCTAAACGTGGAGCCAAAAATAGTTTTGATTCAGAATTGTTTGATTTCCCCTTATCAGTACATGAACAGTGTAACTTAGTTAAGTCGCATATCTGGAAAGCTTCGAATATAGTATGGTAGATCACGTCTATAAAGAACAGTTTGATATTAAAAGAACAAAGAGAATTTTAAACCTTAATAGAAAAATACTCTCATTAATGTACAGGTGGAAACTTAATGCATTTAAAACAAAATATGTAAAAAAAAAAAAAAAAAAAAAAAAAACCAGTTTACGTATGTGGAAAAAAAATTACTCCATTCAATTTTTTTCATAAAAAGTTGAAAAAAAACATTCCAGATTAAACAAAATACTGGCAGGCCTTTTCCTCACCCTTTTAACTCATTCTGGTACACTTGAACGCACCCATTGGAAAATACTTATAACATTTTTTTTTAACTTTTTTGGGGGGGATAAAAAAGGAAAGGGGGGGCAGTAAAAAGGGGGGGGGGGGGGGGAAGCAAGGTTTAAAAAAAAATTGTTTTTGTTTATTTTTTTCTTCATACGTCATCCGTTTTTGACTTTAATTGATTTTTAGTTGTTGTTAAAGTATTTGTTTCATTTTTAACTCCTTATGCTTGTGTAAAGATATTTACCACTTTTTCACATCCACAACCATCATTCACGCACCAGGGACACACCACACGCACACCACACACATCGCACCACGCACCCGCACGCACGCCCCGCCCCAACACACACACACACACACACACACACACACACACACAAAACACACATTTGATGCCGCGCTCCGATCGTATCACATACACCTTTTTGCACGCAACAATTACTTCCCTTTACATCACCCTTTTTTGTTCTAATATCATGAATGTGGTAAGGGTTAAAAAGAAGGGGCACACACACACACACCAAAACACACCACCCCCACACGCCACACACACACACACAACCCCACACACACTACTCCTCTTCCGCTGCCCTCCCCCTTTCCCCTCTCTCTCTCTCCTCTCTTCCTCTCTTCTTCCTCTCTCTCCTTTTCCTTTTCTCCCCCCCCCTCTTTCCTCCCCCTTTTTTTTTCCTCTCTCTCTCTCTAAAGTACTTTTGTTTACTTGCCCTCACTGACGTTCTACTTATTAAACTATTCCTATGCTTTCTTTGGACAATGATTCCTTGCCTCTGTATTGGCTAAGGTTGTTTCCCAGACTAGGGGGTGGTTTTTAGGTTGTGGGGAGCTCAACGTGGGGCCCTTCTGTAGCCTGCCTTTGTCTTCCCAGTCAAATGGCCATTTGCACCCTGTCCTCTTTGTCTTCCCACTCAACGTCCCGTTCCCTTTTGCTGGGACGTGGTACGTTCCCCAAAAGCTGCAAGCCTTCACCTCCGCTGCCTTTCTGCCCTTACTGTCTGCCTCCCCGCCCCCTACAAACCCCTCTATCCTCCCATCTTCAGTCCACCACAAAAAAACCTGATTCACTGGGCCCCCCTTTCCCCTTTCCCCCTCCACCCCCGATTTCTTTTCCCGTCCACATCAAACATTTGGACGACGTGTGTTGTGGGGGTGTGGTGTGGTGGGGGTGTGGGGAATCTTTTTTCTAGGAAAGGGCCGTTTTGAAGGACACTGTGCAAGAAAGAAAAAGGGGCAGACAGAGAAAACGAGGGGGGGTGGGCAACATCCGGGAAAAACGGGCCTGACTTTGGGGTTTTTGGCTTGTCCCAACACATGTCTCAAAAAAAAATTTTGTAAACCTAAAGACGCACCTGCCGAAACTTATGAGCGACGAAACGCGACACAATTCGCAATGTATCCAAAGACCCTCCTTTTTTCAGCGGGGATCAACCACTGCTCACTACAGTCCCCATCCTCCGTTTTGGTTTTTTGGGGTTGTCCCCAACTGTTGTTTTTTTGTGCCTCAACCGCAAGTAAAACCCCGATGTTCCGCGAAGGACTGTAAATAAAAACGTTTTGTTGTTTGGTGATCTCCAGGTTCCAATGCTTTTCGCTGTGTCCCAACACACGTTTAAGCAAAAATTCAGTAACTACAGGGCATTTTGCAGAGAGATTATGAGCGCGACAGCCGACCCGTTTCGCACAGTACCCAAAGACATTGTGTATTGTTTCTTGAGATCGTATAAAACCCCTCCAATGTGCGGGGGGGTGCAGTCATCTTACTATAAAAAAGCGATTTAACCCCAAAACCCTAGTCCCCTGCGAACAAGACTATCTCCCCCTAACGCCCTATACTGGTCTGTTTTTTTGGGGAAAATTTTTTCAAAACAGCCCAACCGTTCAGATGACTTCCCTGATTCGCCAACTGGATTTGCCCATAAGACATTTTCCGTTGGGGGGGGATGGTTTGGGCCTTTTTACACCCCACTTAACGAGGGGGTCCAAGAAAGTGTCCCTTTTTTCTAAGACCGAACTATAACAACTCACCGGGCTGTGCTGCTCCTGTTAAATATATGTCCGGGTCCAATCCAGGACCGAATTCAACCCTGACCTAATGTGTCCATTTCCCTGGGAACTTCGAATCCGTCATTTGGGGAAAGAAAAAGGGGGTTGAGGTGAAACCTGGGACGTGGTTTTGCCCGTTGCCAAAGTATTGTTTGCACTAGATTACAGCAAATTCAACGATGAAAATGTGCATTGGTTTTGTCCTCGGGGAAAATCCCAACAGTCTCGTTTTCGATCTCCATTTTCATTTGGGCTTGCCCTGAATCCCGCTACCCGAGTCCAGCCATGCCCCCTGCTCCTCCCCTCCTGCTCCTCGCCCCCCTGCTCCTCGTCTTCTTAAAGAAACTGACTTTCACCGCAGCATCATCAACCCAACAGGGGCTACCCCAAAATTTTAAATTTTTAAAAAGGAGACCTCTCCGTATTAAACGTTAATTTTCATTCTCGGTAAAGGGGCAGAGATAGATAGATGATAAAAGCAGAAACCCGATTGTCACAAACCCGGTTTCCTTTTTTTTTTACTCTGTTTTTTAAATTTTGGAATAAAACACCAACGCTCACGCTTTTTTAATAAGTGCTTTGTCAATAGGCTCACTCCGCGCTTTCGCCACCCGCAACAACTTTTGGCTCCTTCCCCAAACGTTCTGCTGTCACCAACATTTATAACGACTAAAAGAGTCGGGTTCCAACTTACTTGTACAAAAAAACTTAAACTTCAATTATTTTTTAAACTACTTTTTTGCACACAAGTTTCACAAACTAACTTAAATTAGAAAACCTAAACATTACTTTTTTCTAAACCAACTGACCTCCCTAAAAACTCCTCCCCTGACTGAAACCCAAAAAACTCCCCAAACTCTGACCCCTAACCAATTAAATAACTTCCCAAGTTCCAATAAAAAATTAAATTCACATGCCTACCTTCCCCAATTCCCGACATTCTTACGACAATTTTCCCAGCCCCCATGCTCCTTCGCTCAAACTTAACACCCGATCAACAAAAAACCACACACGCAATGCGAATTTCAGCCACACCACGCCTCCATAAAATTACAGTTCACTCAGCCAACGGGGTTTTAAACAGCGCCGCCCAGCTAAAAAAACATGTGCCGCAAAGCTGAATAATTTTTTAAAACCTAAACAAACTCTTGTTCCATTTCGAACATCCTAAACCTCTAAGTCAAAATGAAACAACGAAGCTTAAATCCGGCTATACTTCCAACAGCCCCCACCTTCATGCATTAGAAAAGGATCGCACACGGGGGACCTCCTTATATTCTCGCGTTGCCTCGGCCCCCAAAGGGGCCATACCCACTCGGGGTTAAAAAAAAACCCAAAAAAAATTTAAAAAAACATCCTAACATTTTCGACATCGCCCCTTCCCCGGGAAAAAAAAAATAATAAACTATTTTTTTCTTTTTTTTTTTTAAGAAGCCACGACCGAGGGAGGAAAAAAGCCCTTGAGATGGCCCCAAAAACTAATGTATTTCCCCATTAGGGAAAATCCCTTGATTAGAGCTTTCAAAAAAACCTTCACCGGGGTAATAATGAGTACCACACTCAATAATTGATAGTCCCCCGACTGTAAAATCCCAAACCTTTGGTAATTTTTCATATTACTCTACCCAATTTAATGAAAATTTCGTAAAATTTAAAATGACCTAGACCCCTGTCACGGGGACTTGGATCGAAAAAGTAACTCGAATACCATATTCAAGAACTCTCTATGACCCCCGTCATAGGTTACCCCCAGATTGTTCATCAAAACCCAAAAATCAAAGAAGGTCCTTGGTCCCCATCCAGAAAAAATATTTTTTAAAATCAAAACACATATGAATTTATTTCTACTGAAAAATTTTCCTCCATGTGAGTCTAACGTTGATTAAAAATGGGTTTTTTTCCTCCAAATGATTATATTGTTTTCCATATCTTTGAACAACCATCGAGTCACAACGTTGTTTAAAAAAATGTTTTTCTTCCCAAGGGTTTATAGTGTTTTTTCAGTCCTTGAACAGTTCTTTGTGTTTTTGCAATGCTGAAACGCAAGATTTGGCTCATACAGTTTTAAAAAATTTTTATTTAAAAGTGTACGGACAAAAACGGCTGGTTGGCCTTAAATATGTCAGTCACAGGTGAAGTAACTTGAATTGCAATGGTTACAGCTCGGAGTGCGCGGGGGATGAACGTCTTCCATCACCTTTTCCCGCAAAATCCATTCACGCAAAAAAAAAGTTCCCCAAAATTAAGAATTAAATGCTATGATAAACAAGCATACGCAGCATGCCCTCACTCCACCAACGAGACAAAATTCGCTTCATAATTTTTTTCCCCGGGGTTTGGCAAAATTGAAAAGAAAAATTTGCAGTGAAGACCCAGGGAAAAAAACACCGCATTTGCGGTTTAGTTTTTTTCAAGACCGAAAGGGGGTTGTGATCTGCTCGAAAATGAATGAAAAAACGTAGCCGGAATTTTCCAGGCCCAATAAGCGAAAGGGGCATTCACGTAAAATAGTTGAGACCTTGTCTCTCTGTCAGGGCCTCCTGCTTGCGTATGGTTTTGGGTGCCTTGCCCCCCGGACTCAGAAAAAACCCCCCCTATGCCCACCGATGAACTCAGTGGCCAAAAAGGCCCTTTGCGAAAAGTCCGGCAAGCCACGACAGGACTTTTGGATAGTACCGTTTTTCCTGTGTCAAAACACAGTTTGAAAGGGGGTGACCATTCACCTTGCTTGGACACTTTCTTTGTAAAAATCCATCAGAGGTGCCCTGTGTTTTGAGAAGTGGGGTATGTCCCGACGATAAAACCTGCCCTCCCCAAAAATGAACGAACTTGTCGTTTTGTTTTGGGTACAGACTGCAAAACGTGTGAACCTTGCTGGTTCTGGTGACACTCTTGCTCCCAAGCAGTCCAAAAGGTAATTTCTGTAGCCATTTCAACCAAATGGGCCGACTGTAAGTCCATGCAAAGAACAACCCCCCCCCAAGGGGCGTGTCCAGCTACAGAGCCCCAAATGTGTCGAAGAAATTCAATGATCGAACCCCCTCAAATGCAATTTTTTTCCATGCGTGAAAAGTGCTTGGGGGGTTGAAAACCCAAAAGGCATGCGCTTGAATTGAAACAAGCCCTGGGAGCCCCAAAAGCGGTTTTTTCTCATCCCCCCTCAGCCATTTAATCTGCCAATATCTTTGGGTGGATAAATTTGGGAACCCTTTTTTGTCTTTGGGGAAAAATAAATAGTTCTTCCAATCGGAAATTTGGTCAGAATCAAATGTGTCACCTTGTTGATTTCTCGCTGTCAATGAAAAAAGGCACGTACCACCCCTTTTCCCGGATCAGAACGAGGGTGTAAAAAGGGGGGAACAAGATGGTTCTTATATCCTTTTGTAACTTTTTGGGAAATTTCTTTTCTGCCAAGTCGTCCGAACCGAAGGAAAGGATACTGCCGAACTTTACAGGTTTGGGACTGTGAGCAAAAAGCATTTCGCTAAATCATGACCCTGGGACATCATAAGCATCTAGGTGCTTTCCATGTCTTTTCAATTTTTGTCTTTTGTCCTGTGGCAAGGAAAACATCATTTTTGCCCTTTTTAACCTTTGTTTGCACTGGGGGAAAATTTTTGTATAAAACATTTGGAAGTAGCCCCGGTACCCCTTCCTTTATCAATAAAGGTGCACTGACAATGACGCAAGTACCACATCATTTTTCCCTTTTTGATTCTCTCAAAAGTTGATGTGAAATAATTTTGTACCCCTTTATGCAAAAAGGTTTAACATTCCTATGTCCCCTTAGTGCCACAAAGGGCCCTTTCCCATTTCAACAACTTTTGTTTGTGCAGTGGGCAACAACACTAAACCTGATCACCAATTGAAAATTTTCCTGTCATTCCCTTTCTGAATTTATACGTTGGTCTAGCCAGTTTTCCTGCCCCCGCTTTTGGCTAAGCAATCATGCCCGCCCAAAGTGGTCTTATGTGTTGTCAAAATCATGTAGGGTTTCATGTGTTTGCCCTTTCCCTTCCATGATTCATACAAGAGTTTGGTAGGACCCTGTACTCTCCCATACATTAACGGGAAAAGGAGAAAACCCTGGGCTTCTTGCGGAATTCCTTACCAAAAAGTGACCTGGTAGGTAAAGATCCCAATCTTTTGGTTTGACCATATCAATTTCCTTAGCATGGTTTTTGTGTGCCATTAAATCTTCCACTAATCCATTTTTTGGGGGGATGGTAAGGTGGGAATGAATTTGCGAGACAAAAACCCCCAACAATTCTTCATCATGTCTGAGGTGAATTGTGCCCCTTGGGTCTTAAAATTTCATGGGGGAAAACCTGCGACAGAAAATCACAAACAAAGCTTGGGTGTTTTACTGCTTCGGTCGTATGGTCTTGAGGGGAAATGTCCCCGGGTATCTCGTTGCCATGTCTCACATGAGAAGTATCGGCAACCCGAAGTAGAAAAGGCGTGGACCCACATATCCACCCGACTCAAAATGGTTCTTCATACAGGAAGATTTCAAAGGATGGGGGTACCTTGCCCCTTGGGGGAAAGGTTTCTGGCAAATATCACAGGGCCTGGTATTCCTTAATCTCCCTGTGAACCCCGGCCAGAAAAAATCGGGACAATTCTTTTGTAGGTACGTTGTGGCCTATCCCACCCAACGCCCGTCATGAGCTGCCCAAAAGGACAACGTCGCAATGTTTGGGGACCCCAAGTGCAGCACACCCTCTCCTCCAGTACCTATATGGCGATCAATAAACCATCCCCGACCCAAAACACTCGTCCCCTTTTTTCCTGGTGGGTTTTCCCCTTTTTTGGGAACTATTTCCAAAGAGCGTCGCCTTTCGGTAAATAGTCATTTTGCGCTGAAAAGTCCAATTGTGGAACTTTGGGAGTCAACAAAGATCGGGAAAAGGGTCGTCCCTTTTTTTGTGCCCGTTGTGACAGCATTTGCAAATTTTAACCAAGCAAATGTAAAACCAGGTATTCGACCCAGAATCCCAAACACACACGGGTTTTCAACACAAGTTTGACACTGCCGGAAATGCTGGACAATCAATGTTTATACTGCTACGGAAAATCAACAGTTTCACCACAAAAGTGGTACGGAGATTGTTTATCCCAAACGTTTTTTGAAAACCAATGATTTTCTGTCCTACTGTAGGCAAACCCAATTTCCCAAAATACAGTAGCTTCCCGTCCCTTCACTGTCCCCCGACTGTTTGAATTTCTTTTGGGGAAAACCATGTTGACAGACAAAAAGATGGAGTATCTGTGATTTCAGCATTGGGGTTTTTGGTCACAGTCTTTCAGAAGGGGGTTACTGCACACACCCCGTACATGTTCTGCCCTTTTTTTGGACTGTGCGGCTGGCACTTCTGTTTTGTGTTGGCAATGCTTTGGATTTTGTCATGTGTTTGCTTTCCTGTTCTCAACCGGAAAAAATAGGTTTCCTGCCCTCGGTATTTGAAACATAAGATTTTCCTTTGGGTCCCCCCGTACCCCGGTAACCCCCATATCCCCTTAGAATATCTGGAATCACCACTAGTTGGTGGTACCCCGACACAGAAGGTGTGCAAAAAGGTGAATTTTTCCTCACGTCCAAGGGGTTTACTCTTATGTACTTCTCTGTACCTTTTTACCTTTCAACCAAAACTTTCACATCGAAAAAACCGTTTCCCTTTAAAAAAGGTTTTCTAACTTTGCAGAACTACACGAAAATTTTCAGTGATCAACAAATCAAAAAAAAACCCTTTAAATTTTTTGAACCCTGAAAGTCTACCATCGCATGAAAAACGGGGGCAATTATAAAAAAAAAAACTGGAAAAGGGCTCCTTTGTTCTGGGTTAAAAGTGCGGAATTTCTCACGAAATCCTTCCTTTGTCTGAAAAGCCCAAAAATGCTCACTAAAAATCTTTGAACGTTTATTTGGGTGAGAGGATTAAAAAGTGCCCAAACTCCCTTTTCCATCCCACGATTTTTTCATGCTGTTCAAATTGAAAGGTAATTTCAATTCATCCCGTTGCACAAAGTAAAGGGGAAATTTGGGGCGGGTACGAGTTTAGCAGAAGCTTCAGCTTTTTTTTTATCTTCAATATTTCTTTTTTTTCAGATTTTTTGATTTCCTGAGTCCAATTCCTTTTTTTCAATTTTATTTTTCTCACCTTTAATTTATATTTTTCCTGTTTTTATTTTCCTTCATTTAAGTTCCTCTTTCCCCTTCGTCTGTAACTCAATTTTTTTTCCCCCCATTTCTTTTCATTTTTCTCTTTTTCATTTGAAAAATTAAATCCTTTTCCCCAATTCCCTTTCTCTGGGTGCATCAAAAAATTTTCTTTCACTCTTTTGTGTCTGCCTCAAAAATTTTGCTCATTCTTCTCACTCTTGCTCACCTTACCAGGGCCCTTTACGAATATGCTTTTTTTCGCTCTCGCGACAATCAAGCAAAAGCTTCTTTTTAAATCAGCCCCGAGTGGTCAGCGGGGCAAGAGGAACCCCGCCATTTAAAAAAAAATTGGTCTCTTTGGAAAAAATAAATAACTAAGTCACAGAACCAAGTATTGACAACTATAAAATTTATGTATCAATTTTAAGAACAATGTATCCCCCACTACAAAGGGAAAATAAAAAAAAAATTTTTAAAACTATTGCAATTATTTTCCCGCAAATAAAACATGATTTTTGTGAATCCAATGTTTCAGTTTACAAGACAAATAAATTTTTACTGACTCCAATTTTAACAAATGCAAGTATATTTTTTGTTCCTCCACCACAATAAAACAAATATAATACTGCTTAGTCCCAAATTTGCAGCAATTTTAAAAAACAAAACACTGCTGAAATTATCAATAAGCAAGAATACATTTTACACATTTAAATTTCCAAAATTCCTCAAATTTAATATAAGTCAGACCCAGTTAAAATTTCTAATATCTTTTAAATTTAATAAATTTCCCCGAGAAGCCCCGACCTTATAACAGTCCAAGAAGTGACCACCCAAGAGTCGGGGTTTTGCCCTGGCGACTGTTCCAAAAAAAACAGCAGCCCCACCCGAATGCGTCTGTTAAACCTCTTCCGACCGTTCCCCCGCGGGTCGGAAATCGTCAAAGGCAAATAAAAATAAAAAGAAAAAAGTTTAGAAAAACATTAAGTATAAATAAATTTCAAAAAACAATGCTATAAAAATGTCACTTCTGAAAATTAAAAATTAATTTTTTTCCCCAAAAAAAATCGAAAAAAAAGTTTTCTACTATCCAAAAAGTTTTAAATGTTCACCCACCTCCTACTCTGTGACAAAACACAATTATTGAAAAATGCAGGCTCGCCACAATGTCCCAACCCGGTTTTCCCTTTTTTTTCTCTGTTGTTTAAAGAGGGAAGAAAAAACCAAAGCTCACGACTTTTATAAAAACTGGCAAATTTTTAAAACTCCCCCCGCGCTTTCGCCACACCCCAAACAACAGGGTTTTTTCTTTCCTCCAAAAATTTTTCCTGCTGTCACTCCAACATTTTTAAAAGATCAAAGAAGTACGAGTTTTCCAACTTTACTTTACGAAAAACAACTTTAAATTCACATTCTTTTTGAACTACATTTTTGCACCAAGTTTCACAAACAAATTAAAATTTGACAACCCTAAAATTACTTTATTTCTAAACCCAACTGACCTCCCTGGCAAAATTCCCCCGCTGTTACCCAAAATCACCTAACCTCTGACCTCCTAACCCAAAATTAATAACTCCCAATTCCCAATAACAAATTAATTCACAAAGTCGCTCTCCCAATTTCCCGAGCATTCGTACGACAACATTCCCCGCCCATGCTCGTCGTCAAAATTAACACCCGATCAACACAAAAAAAACCCCAACACGAACGCAACTTCAGCCCCGCACGTCTCCATAACATTACATTCACTCAACCAAGCGGGTTCAAAAGCGGCCGCCCGCTATCAAAAAAGATGCCTGCAAAAAACGGAATAAATATATTAGAACCAAAAAACTCTTGTTCCTATTTCGAAAAATCCTAAAAACCCTAAGTCGAATGAACTACAAGGGAAACCTAAATCCGGCTTACTTACCAAGCAGCCCACACCTTCTGCATTCAGAAAAAGGACGCACGCGGTCGGACCCCCCCCTTATATTTCCCACGCGTTGCCCGGGTTCCCAAGGCTATTCTCCACAAAGCGGAGGGATAAAAAATCCCAAAAAACTTTTTTAAAAATACACTAACACTTTTGACACCCATGTCCCCTTTTTGGCACGGGGACCTGGGGACTCCAAAATTAGGACAGTGAAAAACTCCCAATACAAGCGTCTATAGGATGGACCGGGAAAAAAGGGGTGGAGGGGTTACTTTTTGCGTCAGGGCAGACCTAAAGAGCTCTATTACAAAAGAATTGATGACGGACTGCGAGCTCTCTGGGGGGCTGTTAACTCACTGGCGTGGGGACTTCACCTTGTTCCCACTGTCGGGGGGACGTAGGAAATGAGAACGCTTTACAGTTTCGGGAATCACTGACCGACTAGCCTCAATCCAAACCCATCTCCTGATCGGGGGGGGGATTTTAATTTCCCGACTGGGACTGGACACAGCAAACGCTCAAACCCAAATCAAAAATTAAACCCCCCTCCACAAGAGTTATGGGGTTGACAGGGACCATGGCCCAGAGCCATGGTGTTACAACCCCCGAAAGGAGACAAAACCTCGACCTCATTGACAACACTCCCCCTCTTTTCTCCCCTTTTGAGGTGATCCCAGGGTTTTCAAATCACGACATAGTTTATTGTGAGCTGAACAGCAACTTGCAGAAGCACAGACAGCCCCCCCCCCCCCCCCCCCCCACCCGAAGGATCCCTCTGTATAAAAAGGCAGATTGGGATAGCATGAAGGCAAGCATGAAGGAGTTTCAAGCACACATAGAAAGTAGTGGGAACCTCTCCACGCAAGAACTATGGACCATGTTCAAAGAGGCCTACACAGCTGCAGTTGAGAAGTACATCCCTCATAAGCAGGCCCGCCCCAGGTCCAGCAAACCCTGGGTGACACCAGAACTGAAGAAGCTTATTAACAGGAGAGCAAGAGTATATAAACAGATGAAGAAGAGTGGGTCTGAGGTGCTCCGAGCAGAATCCCGCCTTCTTCGAAGCACCATCCACGGGAACTCCGACGGTCGTACTGGATCTACATCAACCAGTCTCTTACTGATACTGCACCTGATGAGACACCCTCGCTCAAGAGATTCTGGACGTACATCAAGCACCAGCGCACAGCAAAGACTGGAGTCTCACTGCTGAAAGTAAATGGCAAGCTTGTGTATGAGCCCAAGGAGAAGTGGAGGTGCTGTGTGCTCAGTTCCAGTCTGTATTTAGCGAGGGTAGAACGTACACTGTTGATGAGATTCAGGAAACATGCCCATGAAGGTAATAGAAAGTGACCTCTTGCCAACATCAGTATCTCTGAGAAAGGTATAAGGAAGTTACTGCTGAAGCTTAATATATACAAAGGCCTGTGGTCCTGACCAGATATCACCTCGAGTGCTAAAAGAAATTGCCTCAGAAGTCGCTCCAGTTTTGACCATAATCTACCAGTCATCTCTCACGTCAGGCGTTGTGCCAGCAGACTGGAGGAAAGCCAACGTCACTCCAGTCTTTAAGAAAGGCGAACACTATAATCCATCAAACTATGGCCCAGTGTCACTGACGAGTATACCGTGCAGGAAAAAATCCTTTTGAAAATTTTTATCGTCAATGCAGTTATGAACCATCTAGAACAGAACGCCATCCTCTGCCCACAACAACACAAATTTCGGAGGCAGAGGTCTTGTGAGGCGCAGCTCCTTGGTTTGCAGCAAAACTGTTCGGAATATGGAAGGCAGAGCGCAGACCGACATTGTCATAATGGATTTGCAAGGCGTTCGATAAAGTTAACCACAGTCTCTGCTCCACAACTACACCATTACGGAGTCCGTGGCAACATCAACCGGTGGATTGAGAGCTTCCTCAGCGATAGGAGACAAGCCGTAGTCGTAGACGGAGCAGCTTCAGAGTTGGCAGATGTCAGATCCAGGGTGCCACAAGGATCGGTGCTTGGACCATGCCTTTTTTCTGGCTTATATCAATGACTTGCCAGATCAGCTCACCTCACAGACTCGCCTGTTTGCAGACGACACTGCAATCTATAGACTCGTCACGTCAAACCAGGACCAGTCCCAGCTACAACCAAGATCTCCAGACACTTCAACAGTGGGAGAAGAGTGGGACATGGAGTTCCACCCTGGGAAGTGTACAACTCTACCGGTGACAAGAAAGAGACGACCACTGTCCAGCGAATACCATCTACATGGACATACTCTTGATGTGGTTACTTCTGCAAAGTACCTTGGAGTCACCATCACGGACGACCTTAGCTGGGACAAGCATATAAATAGTATTGAATTTCACGTTTGTGATAATAAAGTCATTTGAATTTGAATCTGTGCAAAGGTCAACAAGACCCTTGGCTTCCTTAGGCGTAACCTCAAGATCAGCGCCACCCAGCTAAAGGCTACAGCCTAACAAAGCCATGGTACGACCCACGCTGGAATATGCCTGTACTGTGTGGGACCCCTACACGACGACAAACGAGAACAAGCTGGAATCTGTCCAAAGGAGGGCTGCACGTTTTGTTACAGGACGCTACCATAACTCCTCCAACGTCAGCAACCTCATCAAGCAGCTGGACTGGCATCCCCTAAAACAGCAAAGAAAGACCACCAGACTGACCATGCTGTTTAAGATCAAGCATGGTTTGGTCTGCATAGACAGATCCCAGATGATTCCTGCTCCAACCGTCAACGTAGAGGACATGAACAGCAATTTAAGCAACTACAGTGCCGAACCTTGTATCGACAGGGTCCTTTTACCCACACACTATAAAGAGAGTGGAACGCCCTGCCCGATACAGTAGTCGAGGCAAAGACTCTTGACATTTCGTGTCAAGAGTAAGAAAACTGTTTTTAAACCTCTGCTGCTGGTTGTTTTTTGTTGTTGTTGTTGTTTTTTTTTACGCTGCGTCAACCCACATTCAAAAACGTCAGAATAGTCAACATGATGACTGTGGACGTCAAATGGATGATGATGATGATGATCCAAACAGCAGTAGAAGACAGACGTGAATGATGGAGGATTGTCGCTTCGTTAGGCCCTAACTGTCCTTCATTTAGGAACTGACGACGATGATAATCTTTGTCATCTTACATGTCTGTGACGGACCGTTTTATTTTGAGTGTGTGTGTGTGTGTGTGTGTGTGTGTGTGTGTTTTGTCCGATCACAGTTTTTACAACTCCGCTTACCGGAGCAAGTTTACTGAAAAAACCAGTTGCACCTGTATACCGTATAAGCCAAGTGAGCGCGGGTAGCCAACCAGTCTCTGAAGAAATTCCGGCTAGTTCACCTACCCAGTCCAGCCGACGAGGGGCTCAGTTTAGTTGTGGACAGCCAGGTATGTTGAGTCAGTTAACAAATTGAGAGTCGAAATCGAAATCGTTTCTCCCCACGGTTAGGCGTTTGTAATTTCCTCAGCGCCAGTGAAGGTTTTGTATGTTTTAAAAAGAAAAGAGAAAACATTTATTGGGTTTGCTATGCATTTAATTTGCTATGGTGTGGGAGTAAATTATCGTTTAACCTCCGGCAAATGAAACAAAACTGCGGCGTTACTGAAACACGACAAAAAAGCAGAAGAGCACACAAAACAAAGTGTGAAGTAACGACGATTTAATGCACGACACAAAACAGGACAAGAAATGTTCGGCAAAATGCCTTCCTCAGCGACAAACAAAAGAAAGTACAGACATAAACATGCACAATACTCCCCTTGTGAAGCCACTTTGGCTTCACAAGGGGAGTATTGTGCATGTTTATGTCTGTACTTTTTTTGGAGCAAAGTTGTTTGTTTATTTTTTGCTAAAGGGTTACGATGGTGTGTTCCGGAGGTGAACAATGGAAATTGTCGTGTGTTCATGGTGTTCCCGAATTATGCTGATTTGTACTGTGTGGATGCCAAACGGAAATCGTCTTGATGCATTCTAGATTCCGATGTAGGGAGCTGAATGGAAACCGTTCTCATATGCATGTATTGCTAGTGGATATCAGTAGCGAATAACCTTTTTCTTATATATTTATTACTGATGGATAGGAATGTATGGAAATCATACTGAGCCAGCTTATGCTATGTTATGTTATGTGATACATAGTGAACATCTAGCTGGTGTTAAACAAGAATGCGCAAAGATTGTGTCATGTATAAAAGATGGATTTTAATAATGGGGAATATGTTGCTTTTGATTTAAAAAAAAAAGAGAAAAGAAAGATGAATGAAAACGTTTTCTCTTAAGAGGTAGTGATCTTGTGAAATGTTAAAACATTATGTTATGATCTTGTAAAATGATCAAAACCTTTTGTTTATGAACGAGATGAGAGAAGTGTGATACACTGATACACTAATGATACGTTCGCCATTGTGAAGGTCTATATGGTAGTCTTTCCTCGCAAACGCGAAGGTATGATTTTGAAGAAAGATGACATCTCTAGCGTGTTGAACATTTGATATAGTAATTTTGAAAGATGTAAAGTGTCTCTTTTGTTCAAACCTTGTCGATTTCGGCTGTAGATAAAGTGCTCTGTTTACGATAAAAATAGGAAAACCATTATTAACTGTGAGTGTGATTAAAAGACTAGGATAGTAGGCTAGATAGTCAGACGTTTTCTCAGTTCCCTCAGGTAGAGTTTGTCCCTGGTGTCCTTGGGAACTGGTTGTCCCTACCTCGGGTCCGGGGCATGTTGTGTGTCCCCATTCTCCACCGTGCCGGGTGTGCGAGGGCTGGTGGTCCGGGGCCTGTTGTGTGTCCCATTCTCCACCGTGCCGGGTGTGTGAGAGGCTGGTGCATGCCAGTATTGACCCGACAAGCCAGCGGAGCCAACGCCTCTTCTGCGAGAGAAGTCGTCGCTTCGGGTTCGAGACCCTAAGTCATGTTCGCCAGCTGCGCCCTGCGCTGGTCCTGCCTAGACAGAACCATCGCCTGTGTTGACAACGACCTGCAGCGTCAGCGTCGTTTCCTGCGCGTCGTGAGGACCCTTCGTGTCGTCGATCTTGCGCGTTGTGGGACCCTTGTTGCTGTGCAGTAACAGAGCCACAGCTCTTGGAAGTGGAGGCTGGTGCCTGAAAAGTAGCAAGTAGCAGATTGCTACGTCAGTGTGATCGGGCTGGTTGCAGTTTTTTTTTTCTTTTTTTGAGGGGGGGGGGGGGGGGTGTGTAGAAGTAATTACTTCCTTGTGACAGAGACGTCACCGCATAGTTCCGTCGTCACTTGCAAGTCACTACCCCTACTGACAGTCCCAGTGTCATCGCGTCGTCTTTATTCTTCACTGCATTCCTACTGCCAACTGCA
>JAFLJL010003841.1:7500-37133 GCA_018398815.1 Conus ventricosus
GTTTGAGTAAACTCTCAATGACTCTGAAGGCGGCACCAGAAAAATGGGTGATTGATATATTCAAACTGTCACATAAAAAAGTTTCAAACAAATACTGAGGGCGGAAGATAAGCAAAATTTGAATAGGGGGGAAAGTTACCGCCAAGACAATAGACTAGAACACAATGGCCATTGTGTGGCAAACACTGGACACGCAAATCCGTTGGAAATTTCCTTTTTATTTCTTGTCCCAGGCACAGCCTCAGCTGCAATATTGCTAAAGTGACCGGTTTTAGCTCTAAACAGATTTCACATTGTATCACTTGTGTTTTTTTATACAGTCGAAAGCAGAGGAAAGTAACAGAGAAACACAACCAGTCCAGATGCGCTTTGTGAGGGGTGAAGATGTGCCGCAATGTTTTGAAGCTACCTCAAACGACCCATGAAGAACACGTGCAACGCCTGAAGGCCATGGACATAACCCTGATGACGTCATGCTCCTGGCGTATGCTAAGTCAGGTGATGCACAGATTTTGGCGAACTTTGACAATGACGCGATAAACTGCTTGCGGTATCACTTTTTTGAAAAGCAACGCGTTTTTGGTTGTTTGTTTTTATTTTGCCCTGTCCATCGACTGTGCAACCTTAGTGACAGTTCACGCCGCCAGCTCAATCCGACACCCCTTCCACACCACACCCCACCCCAGCCTCCGCCCGTCCACAGCCACACCCCATCCACAGCCACAGCCCTTCCACAGCCACACCCCGGTCCCATAGCCACACCCCGTCCACAGCCACACCCCATCCTCACAGCCACAGCCCGCCACATCCCGACCCCTTCCACAGCCAAATCCCATCCACAGCACACCCGTCCACAGCCAACAGCCCATCCCAGCCACTCCACCCCGTCCACAGCCACACCCCCCGTCCACAAGCCACACCCGTCCACCAGCCACACCCCATCCACAGCCACACCCTGTTCCCACAGCCACACCCCGTCCACTAGCCACACACCTTCCACAGCAACAGCCTGTCCACAGCCACACCCCATCCACAAGCCACAAGCCCGTCCACAGCCACAGCCCGTCACAGCCACAGCCCATCCACAGCCCACAGCCCGTCCTCAGCCACACCCATCCACAGCCACAACCCAGTCCCTCAGCCGCAGCCTACCAACACCACACCCGTCCACAGCCCAACAAGCCCATCCACAGCCACACCACGTCCTACATCAACACCCACCACAGCCACACCCCGTCCACAGCCACACCCCGACCACAGCCACAGCCCATCCACAGCCACACCCCCGTCCACAGCCACAACCGCGTCCACAGGCACATCCCCATCCACATAAGCCATCATCCTGTCCACAGCCACACCCCGCCACAGCCACACCCCTCCACAGCCACACCCCAACCACAGCCACAACCTGTCCACAGCCCACCCCAATCCACCGCCACATCCGTCCACAGCCACACCCCTCCACTCCACACCCATCCACAGCCACAGCCCCGTCCACAGCCACACCCTGTCCACAGCCTCAGCCCGTCCACAGCCACAGCCCGTCCACAGCCACACCCCATCCACAGCCACACCCCATCCACAGCCACACCCCATTCCACTCCACAGCCCTCCCGACAGCCACAGCCCATCCACAGCCCACACCCCACCACAGCAACAGCCCGTCCAACACCACACCCCGTCCACACCCCAGCCCGTCCACAGCCACAGCCCATACACAGCCACACCCGTCACAGCCACAGCCCATCCACAGCCACAGCCCGTCCACTAATCCAACACCCTCCACAGCCACAGCCCGTCAACAGCCTAACACCCCATCCACAGCCACAACCCCGTCCACAGCCACACCCTGTCCACACCTACCCCTCCACAGCCACAGAGCACCCGCGACTAACAATTATTGTCGTCACAGGCGTAGTAGTGTTTCCTGGGTATTTTAATCAGAACTGGCGCCACTGAACACCACCGAATGAACCGCAGCAGTGCAGTGTCTCCTCCGGTGGGTTGCCTCTTTGACCACTTGAGACTGCTCCCTGTGGATTGCTGAGCGGCGGGCCGACACAGGCTTTGGCTGTGGACGGGTGTCGGAAATGACGGCGTGTGTGCCACTGCCTCTTGAGGTGTCGCAGAAGTTGGGGACAGCAAAAAAAAGAAAGAAAAAAGAAAAAAAACAGGGGCTCCAGTGTGTGTGTGCGCGTGTGGTGTGTGTGTGTGTGTGGATGTTGTGTGTGTGTGTGGTGTTGTTGTTGTCTTCAATTTAACGTCATGATCCACAAAGTGAATTAGACGGGAGGGAGGGAGGGATCGCAAGGAAAGAGGAGGGGAGGGGGACCGTATTGTTTGTGTATGAATTATGTCTCTTTGATAAGGGGAGAAAAAAAAGAAAAAAAGTCAGAAAAAATGAGCGTTAACAAAATTACAACAACTAGTCTATAACAAATGTCCTACAAGACTATGAAGTAAACATTTCGCAATATTAAGCAAACTATAGCATTTTAAACGCCTTCAATGCGAATTTCAGAATAACTGTAAATTGGTCGTAACATCTGACATTCGAAAAATGATGTGCTTGCAAAATTTTGTTCACCACATAAATATTATTTATACTGATATGAAAGATAAATAGAAACCAAACCATTCATGAAAACTGAAGTCCCAATAACATATACAGAACCTTATCCCAAATCATTTTAAAGAGAATACAATGGTTCACTCCTAGACGTCACCGGCAGGTCAGGTTTTGTAATACCAGCGTAAAAAAGGAAAAATATCTACATTGGCAAAAATCGATCCATCTTTTTTACTGCGTGACCTTATTGCTATTCTTATGGCTCTATTACATAGTTGATTTTTCCATTACATTATTCAAATCTTATTAGGTGTAGATTTCTCAATCGGTACTCTATGCATAAGATCATCAATAACAGAAAAAGACCAAAATTATCTTAAAATCAGTCAGTTAATGTCATCTATCATTAACGTTAAAGGGAACCAACGTTTCCTTCTGACTGGATTTCCTATCACATCTTGATGGGAGATTTTGGCTGACAAGATAGCAAAAAGGCAAAAGCAAGGCACAGAATCCTCTGCAAATTCATGTTCCGTTATCCTTCATGCGTTATCACTTGCTGGAACAAGCCAGTATGAGTAGAATTAAAGGCTAACCATGAAAAAGAAAAAACTCTCCAAAATTAACTTATGTTTGAATCTCATGTTTGAGAACAAATCGTACTTGAATCATTCTGGCTAATCAAATGCAGACAGATTAGTTCCTATCTACAGGATAAAAACTTAATGCGTATCATCACAAAAAATACAGCCAAAATGTTAGATGTTTTAGTGTTGTGTGTGTGTGTGTGTGTGTGTGTGTGACAAGAGAGAATAACAACTGTAATTTTTTTTAAAGTGCGGCTACAATGTAACAAAAAAGGGGGCGGAAGGTGTGTGTGTGTGACCCCTCATTTTCAATGTTCCTCGTCCACGTCTGGGCCTTCGTTTGTTCCATGGGGTCACGTATCGGCGAGTCATGGGGCTGTCGTTGGCCCGGAACGTGGTGGCGCCTTCCGGAGGGAGAGCTCACTCCACGGCGAACGCTCCCGCGACTAAGCACTATTGGTCGTCAGCAGGGGCTTAGTAGTTGTGTCCTGCGAATGTTAGATCAGAACAGCGCCCACTGAACACAACCGAAGAGTGAACCGCAGCAGTACATGTCTCCTCCGGTGGTTTCCGCTTGACGACTTGACATTGACTGCTCCCTGTGGATTGCTGTGCGGCGGCGGACCAGCCTGTAGCTGTGGGCGGGGTGTCGGAATGATCGGCAGTTGGTGCATTTCCACTGCGGTTGTTGCAGAAGTTCGGAACAAAAATATAGGGCTCCAGTGTGTGTGTGTTGTGTGTGTGTGTGGGGTGACCTGAGAATAACAACCGTAAATTTTTTTTTAAGTGGTGCACAATGCAAATAACAAAGAAGGGGGCGGGAAAGGGGTGTGTGTGTGGTGTTGTGTGTGTGTGTGTGTGTGTGACTGTGTGAGTGTGTGTGGTGTGTGTGTGTGCTTTAATTGCCGACACCGCGCTCTTGAGAAATGTGTGAAGTGAAATAAATGCGAGTAGAACTCTTGCCTCCACGTACAACGCTGGTGGTGTACACGCCAGTAAGATCGCTTACACTCGTGGGTGTCATAAGGGCCGGCTAAGAAACACGATACGAACTTGTCGTGAGAGTGCACAAGCACCTTCACCAACCTTTACAGTCGCACACAACACCCTGCGCACATGTACCTTCACGCAAGTTCTTTACGCCACACAACAACACCTTGCAACACACCTTCACCAAGCCTTTACAGTCCGGCACGACCACACCTTGCGCACACCTTCACCAAGCCTTCACATCATCATGACCACAACTAACACACATCCCTATCACCATGCCTTTACAGTCACATACCACACCTTGCACACACCGTCACCAAGCCTTTACAGCACACGACCACACTCCTTGCACACAACCTCACCAATCTTACAGTCAACGACCACACCTTGCACACACCTTCAACAAGCCTTTACAGCCACACGACCACACCTGCACACACCTTCACCAGCATTTACAATCCACACGACCACCCCTTACCCACACCATCACCAGCCTTACAGTCACACGACCAACCTTGCATCACACGCCTTCACCAAGCCTTTCCGTCACGACAAACCAAATACCTTGCACCACCCTTTACCACCATTACAGCCACACACACACCTTGCACACACCTTCACCAAGCTATACTGTCACGACGACCGTACCTTACATCACAACCTTCACAAGCCATTTATAGTCACACAACCACAACTAGCTCCACCTTCACCAAGCCTTTACAGCTACACAACCACGTCTGCACACACTAGCGAACTATAAAATACCAATCTAGCCTCACCGCCCTCAACCAGTTCGGCGGTTGACCTAGACTTGGTATTTTATAGTTCTCTAACTATTAAACCCTACAAACATGCATACTCCAGTTTTTCGGGCGTTGCCCTATGCTTGGCATTTATTAGTCTCTATCTAGAAACCCTACATGCATACCTACTGTGAAGGATTATCCGTTTTCAATACTAATTTTCCAAACTTTCAGATTTCAGTTTTGCATAATCCTGTTTTTTCCTGATCAATTTCAATAACCTCATATTTCCATCACGCATACATTCATCAAATTGCGTCTCTGTCTTTCATGTGAAATAAAACTACAGTCATTACTGTGCTCTAAAGGCTTTTAAACCGAGTATATATTTGTGACATAAATCCACACACTTATTCCAGCAGTCTTCCACTGAAAGCCATTTCGACAAGTGGTTTCTTTTTTTAACTATGTCTCTTTCCTGCAGAACAGTCATCTATAATGAATAGTGTCTGCGTCCTTTCTTTTTACCCGACTGTGGGCCTCTGTCACTGTAATATGATAAGGTAAATGACGGGCCTCACAACATTAATTGCTGGTGCGAACAGTAAGAACTTGTAAAGGAAATCAAGGGAGCAAACAGCAGCAAACTAGGCCAAACTTCCAAAGTGATCACTTACCTGCAAAGCGCCAGCAGTAAAAAATGTCTGGCCCGCAAAGCTCAGCAGCAAACTAGCCAGACGACCCTATGTGATCACTTGGCCTAGTTGAATTGAGGTGCGCGCGGGACAACAACCTGTTCATCCACAAGTTCCCAAAGAGACACTTGACACCTTCACTCTTCCAAGTCACCCAATCAACCCCAAGTCCTAATTTAAGTTCTTAATTAAGTCCCACCCCAAGTCCTAATTTTAAGTTTTTAATCAAGTCACCCCAAGTCTTAATAAATTCCCTGAAGTAAGTCTTACTTAAGTTTCCTTAATTAGTCACCTCATTTTCTTAATAAGTTCATTGACAAGTCACCTCAGTTCTTAACTAATCCCAACTAAGATCATAACTAGTCCATCCTCTAAGATCTACCAAGTTCTTAATTCAATTCAACTTCTATTATTATTAGTTCTTAAATATAATGCCTAACAAATGGATCAAATGAAACTTTTGTTGTTGGCGGTTCTGGCATGCTTTTGTTCGATCTCTGTATTTAGTGGTTAGATTATTTTGACTGCTTTGGTTTTTGCTGTCGTTGTTTTATATATTTATAACCGTAATAACCGCCCCTGCACAATGGCGCCAAAAATACAACTGTTTTTAGAGTTCATATTACCACGAAGAGCTTTGGTGTTGTAGGACCTTGAATCAACTTGTTTCTCTGTTTTCTGGCGTTTTATAGCTGGCATTGAAACAACTGCTGCGGCATCACTGTTGCGTTGGCGGTTACTTTTCATTATAGAGTTATATTATGTGCTTGTAATTTTAATTGTTTGTTTGTTCCACTCTGCTAATCTTTTACCTGCTGCAACGCGTCCAGGATAGAGGCTTTTTACTGGTCACGGAGAAAAAGTGGAAAATGTTTTTTGATTCAAAGTTTCCTGATTCTGCTGTTTTTCTGGCTCTTCATTTGAAGGAAATAATATCTATAATGTTTAAAATTATTAATCCCATTATTAGCGTCAACAGTAATTTCCAATCTGTAATATAGATCGCATCCTAGAGACCTCTAATGACTTTGTTAAAACTGGATCCTGCTTTAAATCATACATAAAATCTTGGTCAGACTCATGGAGCAATCTACTGACTAGTTTAGTGTACAAGCTAAAACCGTTTTGTCTCAACACTTTTTACCATTCTCGATCCCGAGTTGCGCTTCAATACCTGTTTGTGATACTTTACAAATGTCTTGGGCGACATCTGTTGAATCTGTTTCTAAGCTGAATTCATTTCCGAGGTACTTTTTGTGTTGTTTTCGCCACACGCCGCCAAAGAATACAGCCTTTCCTTTTTTGGGCATAATAGCTTGGTCATCAACTTGATCATTTGTAATCATAAGTTCATAAGGTTTATAGAATCGTCGCTGTTCTGGGGGGGGTGGTTGTATAATTATTTAGTTTTGAAAAATGAGCACCGAAAAAACTGTACCAACCTTGTATACCATTCTGCTGTTATGGAGGTTAAGTGTAGATACACATGCTGGGAAAGCCTGTTAAAATAAAACCAGCAGATCTTGGTAAACTAGACTTTGAAGACGCAGCAAAGCTAATCGCTATTATTAGCAGCTTCATTTGCTATGAAAGATTTTCTAGTTAAGCAAGGAATAATTCCAGACCAGTATCAATATGTAAAAAAAAAATACCATTATAAAAATGGTCGTTCACTCGTAATTGATGATAGTGTGCTGTGGTCAATGCGCTTGCTTTTAGCGAAGTAATTACGCAGTTAGGAAACACGGATGACGGCGAGAGAAAAGACAAACAAAGCTAGGAGCAACTAGCCGCAGCACAAGATACTATGAAAAGCAGAGAATGAGCATGGATTTCATTAACGACAAACTGAAAAACAGGGACATGCAGCTACAACATTTAAAGATGTTGATCAAGCAATTAAAGAATATTATCTTGTAACAGGCAAACAATCGAAACATTTCCCCCTCCCAAAATTCCAGTGACTTTTATCAACCATCAGAAAAACAAAAAAGCAAGAAAATCGCATTTATTGCCTTTGGTAATACTGTATTGTATTTTTTGTTGCGCCATAATATTGGCTGAATTAAAAAAAGGGAAACAAAATCTATTATTCGCCCCAAAGGATATGGAAAGGAATAACGGCAATTAAAAGCTAAGCCAAGCAGCGAGTCAGCGAACAAACAGCGAAGGAAGCGAATCAAAACAAGCGATTTGGCAAATTAAATATACCTGCACCTAGGCGAATACAGAGAACCACACTTTTTAAACACGCCAAACGACACCCGATCAAATGACCTCTATATGTACCCCTCCATGATACGAATAGACGAAAAAAGATTTATGTACCATCACAGTCATTGACATATAGCTTCAAGATACAAAGATGCGGAGTCCATTAACACAAAAGATTCTTCTGCGTTGCTGTCGCTATAACAACTGATATACCAACCGAGGTCCGCTAACTTATCCTCCGCATGATTCAATTTATGATGGAAAAGAATTTAAAAGCCCAAGTGAATCAATTATTGTTAAAACATAGAGTTGCCCCATTAAAGAGGCATCCAGAGTACACGATCACAGGCTTTAGTTTGAAACTTTAACAAGCAGTTTATCTGAAAGACTTTTTCCTACCAGTATCACAGAGAGCTGAATTGAACAATTCTCGCAACACAGAATGGGTTAGAAGACTGCCCTCCAGTTTTGCGCGCATGAATAATGAAGAATTTAAATTAAGCAGGGCTAAAACCATACAAGCAATCAAAAACAACAATAATGTTGCGGAAGACTCCAGTACAACCAGCAGAACTATTACCTTAGGTTTGAAAGTAAGGTACCTTTATTACCGGGGGAAGCAGAAGGGACACTCGCATCAGGGCAACCTGATCCAGTTTTGGATGTTGATCCATATTAAATAAAAGAATTGTAAAGATGAATCCGCCCGTTATATTTACGAGAAACTTACACGAACAAAACAACCAGCTCCTCAAAGATCTTTGTGAAGGAAGAACTACCAGATTAATCCCACCAACACAGTACCAGTTGCTTATTAATTTTTAATTTACATAAATATATTTAAGTCTAAAATGGAAGCTCAGAAGGAAGCGCAGAAGGAACAAGAAATGATAAAGGAAGAGACCTTGGAATGAAATTGAATCATATATGCGAATTTCCTATTATTAAGAAATATTTGTGAGGTTCACCATCACAAGCTAAAACATTCCAGATCACCTACAACCCAAAACCCAAATTTTGAATATCAAACGAATTTTTTTTTATTATTTCAAGATATTCTTTACCCATATTATGGGATTAAGAATATCTTGAAATAATAAAAAAAATCGAGCACAACAAGCAAACATGAGAAAAAAATTGTCTGCATTGGATAATGATATGAATTGAGCTTAACATAATACCTTTGAGGAAAAATATGATATGATTGGGGTTATAAACTTGAGAATAGAAGAAGGTATGTAAATTATGCCGTTTACATCCAGTTTCCAATGCATATGAAAACTCTGGAATTACAACACACCATTTTGTTTTGTTCTATCTAATGGACATTCTTTGTTACAACTGTTTGTGTTGATGCTCATGTTGATTAATATCGTAGTTTTTTTTACGTGTCATGATGAAATGTATTTTATAACAATGCTTCTTTGTAGTTAGTCCAGTGCTAGTTTGACTGCACAACACTGCGGATATACCTTTTGCTTCTTAATGGTTTTCCTCCTGGCACGAATACTGTACATTTTTCGACCTTAAACCAATACACTCCATAAATCACCCCTCCAGGATAATTCATCTTCATCTTTCCTAAAACCTTCTTATTAACAGTTGAATTAAAGGTGAATCTTTAGGGTAATCAGATTTGTCGTACCATCCACCTTGCCCTTTCGCTACTTCTATTTCCATGCCTTTAATAGAGTCTTCATAAGGATATCTATAACAAAACTATCTGTATCTTTTAAGTACTGTTGGACTCTGGATACAAGGGTTTAAAGTAGTCATAAAGAAATTCGAACATCAAAACTGTGATAATTCTAAAACAGTAAACCCAATAATACAGGTTTGTCCTATTTGACTTTCTTTTTTTTCATCTTATGCCAAAAGCTGATCAGAAATCTGCTAAAGTCCTGATAAATTAGTTTTGAAGTCAGCTTAATTGCGTCGTTCTCTGTGGTGACCATCTACCGTCTTTACGCTTGTGTGGATTCTCCATATCTTTTCCAAAACAGCTGTTGTTCATCAACATGAAAAAGTCTTTTCTGAGCAAGCTGTGGATTTAGTTCTGAATGCATTGTTCTTGCATGATGGTAATGTTTTCATGACTTTTCTTGATCAAAGGAAATTAAACGAATGAAAAGCTGTCACTTCAAACCATGTCTTACATAAAATTGTAGAAGTCTGTAAGACAACATAATTTTTTTGCCCCGAAGATAGGCCACAATTAGGTGGCTCTGTTGGATTCATCTTTAGGCTTTACTGCTGGCTAATGGATAGTCATTAATGGCAGGTCATGGAGTTTCATGAGGATATTCTAAGTCCCAACTTCTAGAAAGAAACCCACGGCTGTGATCTGCCGTTAAACTGCTCAAACCACTTTAATGCCTTTTGAATATTTTTCGGACCCGCGGCTGTGTACCATATTAAAGGTACGTAATGGAAGTGATTGCGCCATAGCCCAACCATACAGATTGTTTTGCATCTAAATACATGAGATAGTTAGACCTTTTACTTGGATCATAGTCGTCCAGTATTTGTTTGTTTTGCTTTACAGTATGGATGCGACACCATACTAAATTCCTCCACGCAATCCGTTTTCAATCCATCTGAATCATTGGTAGTCATACAATAAATCAATCTGTACTCCAGTAAACTTTAGGAAACTCCCAACTCAACCAGTCGCAGAAATTAATGCGCGGGATCCAGCTATAATGTTTCATGCAAGGTCTTTCTATAATTTTCAAAGACGTCCGCCAACAAACAAACTCAGCCTCAAGTACAAATCATGATCGTCCCGATCGTTTTTACACTCTAACTTCTGCCATGCTCTGATCATGCGTGGAAATCAGAATCACTGATGTCCGCTTTCCTCTAAGACTAGAAAAGAACGCGCCTTTAGGTGGAAGTGGTATCTTCGTCAAACCTTTGCCAACTTGTTCATGTATGCAGAAGGGTAAACGCCCTTTCTAACAAGAGTTGGGTCAAAATATTCTTCTGTTATTGGGCAGGACTTTAAGGACATAGCCAGCGACTCTAACGATCCCATCATGTGTTGCATAGAGTCATAAAAAGACATGTTATTTAAAGTGAAACACATGTACTTTTCTGATGACTGTGCAATGCATGTTATCTTAGAGTCCCTGTCGTCCCTGTCGTCCCTGTCGCTGGTTACTGCTTGCATTATAAGGTGAGAGTCGTAACCGCGCAAGTTATGAAAGAAGATGGGTAATTTCCATGTCTTTGGGTCAACCTTTAGTTGAAGATTGCAGTTGTTGTGCGCTGCTCCTCTGAACTTCCCACTATGTGATCATGGTCTCTTACTGTTGGATTCGCCGCGTCTGATGAGAGGCCTAAACCACAAATCCAACAATGTGTGGCTGATTTATACTGTTGTTGGTCTTCAGGGCGTCATCTTGATATCAGATAAATTCAGATTATTAGAACAGTCATTACGCAATTGCTGCATGCGTTTTAAGAAGTTTTCTGCTGCATTTGGTCCTCTGTATAATTTTGGCTTTGAATGAGCGCCATCCGACCTGACAACGATGAAAGCAAATGAACAAATCTGATGATTACTCACTAAGGCTGTTTTTGGAAGTTTCTGTGGGGTTGGTCCTTCATAAGGAACAATGAGTGATTCGAAGTCTGTGTAAACAACAATATGGGCTCGTTTGCATCCGTTTCCAGTCTTAAAACTAACTTTACTGCCTTCTGGGGGCGTAATTAGTTCTGTATTACAGTCAACTGGCTGATGCAATGTTTCTTATGTTCAAGCGCGGCTGGAGCAGATGGAATTCTTGTTAACATTTTCTACAGAATTCTTGTTTATTTTTATGCTTTGAAGTATGCGCCAATAATCTACTCATTGTGCGTATCAATGTGTAATGTGGTAGCCCCGCTGGTGAAAACATCAGTAGTAAGTCCACATGGCTTTTGTTTGGATCCCCTATTGTTGGGCTGCCTTGGACACTCTAATAGGCACCAAATTTGTTTCCTCATCCCATGTGTAGATATTGACATTTTATTGGCTTGTTTTGTTCTTCAAACTGATCATATTTTGTCCACGCTAACAGGAAAGGATATTCCACTAAGTTAAGTTTCATTGATGTAAGGCTCATAGTTAGACACTCTCTCTGCGTTTTTGCGGACGTGATGCAGCCTTGCAAGAACACACCACATAAAACATTTGTTGTCTGTATTCTTTTGTTTAAAACTGCTCTTTTTGCAACAAATGCTGGAGGTGTGGAATGTAACCCTTGCCTACAATCGGCGCATACTTAGCCTGTTTTAATCTGATCTCTATGACTTCGCCTCTGCCCAAACCCAGAGCCTCTCATTTGGCTTCTTCAGCGGCCATCAAACTGTGAAAGCAGTGGTCTGCCCAACCGGGTGTTAAGTCATTATGAGAAAGAATGGTTGTTGTTTAGTCGAGACCAGACTTCTAGATTTTCTTCATTTTTGTTACATAGTCGATTAAAACAGCTAACATTATTTTAAAACTGGCGGGTCATTGTTAGTTTACTGGAACTTGAGAAATAGCAGACCAACACTTGCCCATACGTTTGCTGAATCAAATGATTTTCTAGACGGATATCATTTAAAGCTTTTGTTAAATCTTCTTCCTTACGCATTGCTTCAAACAATTCGTCTGGCCCTTTCATATATCTTATCCATTGCTGAGTTTCTTTTCTGACTAAAAAATATTTATTTAAATTAAAAAAAATTAATCAGAATCAATATCAACGGTCTTTTTGTGTTTTGGACTCATTAACTAAAGTATAAAACCCCCTTTGGCGTTGTTATGTGGCTGTTTAGAACAGAGTTTAATGTTTCGTTTACTTTTTTTAAACATTCCTTTTTATCTGCTGGGTGTCTGGCTGTTGAGAAAAACTTGCCCTTGCCTTTTATTGAAGATCAAACTTTTGTCTTTTGTAGTCATCAAAATCGGCCTGTAAACGATTAAATTCTTCATCCGTGATGTTTGAGTCAGCTAGCGCTTTATTTTTTATCAGTTTGAAGGAACTTTTTTTAGTTTAGCTGTTTTTGTTGAACCATAGCCGTGTGGCTTTGGAGTTTAGTTTTTATTTTTTGCTAGCAGCACCTACAGCTAATGAACAAGGCCAAGAGCTAAAGACAAACCGCCTAGAGGAAAAGCTGCGGTGCACCAACACCTGTTGCTAAGAAACAAACACTCGTCCCTGCCGATAAAAGCACTTATAGTCGATGCCCCAGTATTAACATATGTAACAGCATTAAAGGCAGCAGAATACCTTCGTTTGGTTTTGCTGTATTTGAAAGGTCTTGCTCTAGTTTTTGTTGCATTTGTGAAATGTTGGTTAGTCTGAAGGTTTTTACTTCAGGGCTTTCTACAGCAGCAGAGACGACCCTGGGGGCGATGTTGCCTTCTATAGCAGCGAGTTGCCTACTATCTATTCTTTTGGTACTTTTGGATAATGCTGAACAGACATGCTTTTTAAAAAATAAAAATAATTTAGTATTGTATATCTTTTAATCTGTTATCTTGAATATTCAGCGGGGCTTATAAATTAAAACAAATGTACATTTAAGGGTTTATCGACATCTTCTTCTTTATCAATTTGAATCTTATTACGTCTTTAACCGTTCTCCCACTTCCATGCAACTGATTATCCTTGTTGACCTTAGGTCAATCCATAAACCGTATTTTGTTGTTAATAATATCAAGCCTAACACTGTGAAGGTGTAGATTTTAGACACAGGTCTGCTGTTGGATTCTACACCCCCCACCCCAAACAATTTTCTTATTTCGTCAAAATGATGATAAGGTCTAAGCCCGCTAGCGTGATTTGGTTAGGACTACCCTCAATCGAACATTGTACTTTCGTTTTTTTGGATTAATAACTTTTACTTTGTCTTTTGAATGGTTCTTATCTTCACACAGCAATAAATACCTTTAAGCGATCTTTCTGCGACACTAAGATTAAAATTCTATAGCGTCTGCCTTGCTTTTGGGATATGTTGTATGATGAATCACTCTTTCGTAATATATTGCTAATTTTGACTGATAGTGTTGCTCAATCAGCCTTTCTAAATTTTGGGTTGCTAACAACGTCAAACTCTAACAAGATGTCAGAAATGCTGTACTTTGCTCCGTGTCTGTAGAAAATAATAACACGTTTGTTTTCATTAAAAATTAGTTCGTATGACAATCTGTTTTTAATGCTCCTTGAAAGTATGGAGCATGCGCTTTTAACAACTCAAATCTAAGGGAATGGAAAAGCGATTTCCATACGCATAACTTAACTAATATTTTGCCGTCTTAAATCTTCAGCCTATCTATGTTTAGTGTCTTTATTTTCTATCCTCGAAACGCAAGTCAGCCTTTCATTCGCGTTTTGCCATAATCGAATGGGGTTAAAAAATATGTCTGCTTTTTTGTAAAGAAAATATTTCTTCCCCCTAAAGGGTTTTATAGAAATTTTTTTAAAACGATTTGCTAAGTTTTTTTTTGGCGTCAAAGCCAGTAAAAGGGGATCAGTTATGCTCGATCCCCCTTTGTGCTTGCAAACCCAGAAAACCCCAAACGTAAGTAGGAATAGGTGTTTATTTTGTTCTTTTCCCCGCTTTAGTTGGGCCCCCTTTAGAATTTGTTTAAGATTTTTGTTGCCCAAGCGTTTTATGCTCTTGCTTATGGCCCCGAGGTGAACCCCGGTCCCCTAAAAGAGAAAGATGTGTAAGGAGGTTTCCCAGTATGGGTTTTATTTCTGTGCCCCGCCCCAAAAAATAAGGGGTCCCTTAAGCCATGTTTAAGACCCAAACTTTTGTCAAAAGGTTTTCCTTAAACATTAAAAATTGAATTCGTTAAGTTTCCTTTCAAAGCCTTCCCTGTCTATTCGGTTGCTGAAGGGAAATTTTAAGGGGTTTTTTAAATTTGGTAATGGCGTTTGCAGTTCGTCAAAATTTAGTCTAAAGGGTTTTAATAAAAATGAAATTATACACTGACCTCCCCGGGGGGATCAGGATGATTTGATGATCAGCATACGACACCCCCACCCAGTTGTTGCACAAAACACAGCCCAAAATTTAACTGGTTTTGATAAAACTGCATCGGAAAGACTGAACCACACTTTTTTGGGGTGTGGTCCCGGGTTTTTAAAAGGAGGGTTAAGATATTTGTCCAATGGAGTCTAACCCCTTTTTTTTTAAAGGTGTCAGACTGGTTTACAGAAATTTCGAGGGTTTTCGTGTTATATTTTTAAGATTGTAGCGCAGCCCCAAAAGAAAATTTTGTCCAGTATATTTAAATGCACTCATTTTTATTTCGTTTAAAAAAAAGTTTATAACAATAAAAAACCCCAAGGGCCGTTTCCCTTTGTTTGCGGAACCAAAATGGTCGCCCCTCCCTTTTCAAAAATTTTTTTTTAAAGTTGTTTATGGTTTAAATTAAGGGAAAACCCGGGGAAAAATAAGATTCTAAAAAATTGACAATCAGGGACCAAAGTTGCCCGGGTTTAAAAATACCCGATGGTTTATTTCGGGGTTTTTCTCACTAAAAAAAGAATGGAAATAACTTCGAATTACTCTCAAAATTTAAAAATGCAAATTTGGGCAAAAATGTTAAACATTCAAGCCTGAAGAAGAAGTAGATTACATTTTGATAAGAGTGGGTAAAATTTTTAGGCTTTGCAGCTGACAATTTATGATTTGAGTTTCACCCCACAAAATACTTTTGAGGGGGGAAAATCCGCTCAATCTTGCATTTAATTTTTTACTCTATGTTCTTTTTGATGAGTGGGGGGAAGGGTGAAAACTTATATGATGGAAGGCCCCCCAAATGTTTTTTAAAAGTTTCCCTAGGGGGGGAAAAACTGCATATTGCGATTATGAAATTTTTACTTTTTCCCAATTTACAGTTTAAAAAAATTTGTTGTGGGAGGGGAGTTATTTAATATAAAAATCACAGACAAAACAGGGAAAGTCGTAAAATGTGATAACCTACACATTGTTTTGGAAATAAAATAATAAACTGTACTAAAAAATAATGTCGCGTGGGCCAGAAGAATCAGGAGTTACATTAGCGCCTGTGAGGTGTATAACTTTAGAATTAAAAGACCTTGCAGACGTTGCGGACTTTGAACAGAATGGTGAGATAGGCGCTTTGTATGGTTTTGAGTACACTAAAGATGGTGATTATAAACGCAAAGAGGTTGGCGACAACAAAAGGTTTCCTAAACTAGAACAACTACGCAATCTAGAAGCAAATAATGCTGGCCAGTATGAATATAAAATAGTTCGAAAACCTGACAGCAAATGGCACTTAGAACCATATTTAGAATGGGACATAAAATTTGAATTCATAAGCCCATTTACATTTTTTGACCGTCAAAAAGTTTCAGAAAAGCTTTCAACTCTGGTCCTTTACATATAAGTCTTTTGCCAGAGGACAATAGTCGGAAAGAGATCGAAATAAAGCCGTATGGAAACAAACAGTACATCCTCCACAGAAGAGAAACGGTTTTAAAGGATGCTTCTACAAAATTACAGTTCATTCCGCGCGCAAAATTGGGAGACACGTTTACAATGATATTTGAAATTTCTGTCTTAAAAGATGAGGCAAGAAATGGAGCTGTGGGCGTCAGTGACATACTTATGAAAGGAATTCTTATTAGCTGGCAAAACTTAGACATTGACAGTCTTAAAGTTACCATCGTCGTTCTTCACAATGGTGAGGATATTAAGGTCATAACAACGAGCAACAAAATCAATATTAGTCTAAATAGAAACAATCTTACAGAACTAAATTGGATTAATCTTACACATTTAGACCTTATAGGGTTTTATTATACTGAACAAGTTTGACAGAGAGTATGATAAACCTAATAACCGGATTAGATTAAATTCTGTTATAAAACTATGGAACAGTTAAACTTTATGATAAAAACCCCTCATTGTTCATTGATTTGCGGACAGACTGGTTGTGAAAAAACAATATTTATCCTCGACCTGTTACAAACAGTTTATCGTTATAATTTTGATCATATTGTGATTTTCTGCCCAACACTTAAATGGAACAAAGCATATCACGATAGAAGGTTTATATGGATAGATGATAACATATTTTTAGTTGATCCTAGCAATAAACTGAGTGAGTGTTTAGAACACTTTTATAGACTGTTTGAGGGAACGCAGACACTATTTATTATAGATGACTGTTCGGCAGAAAGAGACATAGTTAAAAAAAGAAACACTTTGTCAAAACTAGCTTTCAGTGGAAGACATGCTGGGATAAGTGTGTGGATTTTATGTCAAAAATATAACTCGGTTTTAAAAGACTTTAGAGAACAGTTTAAAGACTGTAGTTTTATTTCACATGAAAGACAGAGACGCATTTGATGAATGTATGCGTGAAATGATGTTATTGAAAATGATCAGGAAAAACACAGGATTAAGCAAAAACTGAAATCTGAAAAGTTTAGTAAATTAGTATTGAAAACGGATAATCCTACACAGTATGCATGTTTGTAGATAATCGTTATTTTTTTTAGTTATTGAAGTCTTACTTGTCAGAGAACAGTATAATGCGGGTTCTAGGGTCAGCTGCCCGAAACTGGTTGAGGGCGGCTGAGCTAGAACCCGCATTATACTGTTCTCTCGCCCTAAATTGTTATCATCTGCATCAGCTAGTTTATTTTTTTCTTCTTCTATCTGTCTATCTAGCTCACTAAGTTTTGCTAAATTGTTTTCTAGTTCACCCCTATTGACTTTAGACGATCATTAAGCCCCAGGATTTCACGCATAGGCAATGGAGAATCGTCAATTGTTTCTAATGTTTTTCTGACTGTTTCCTCATTAAAACTCGTCTCAATTTCTGTTGCTGCATCATTTATTCTTGGTCCTAAATCTGAAAAGGGGTCATTTCTATTTCAGATCGTGTTGGCAACTCTTGCCCCAAGTTCTGTAAAAGATTAACAGCCTCAGGCCTTAAATTTAAAATGTTTAATCGCCTTTGGTCAGCAGCAGGAATCCTCTGTCTAATTGTGCTTAGTTTTAAAAACTTAGTTGGGTCTGGTTTTGCAGTAACTCTTACACAATTTCCTCCGCTAGTTCTTACATACAGATGGTTGCTTTTATCTATCTTAAAATCAAAAGGACTATGATCTTCTGGCGGCTTTAGTCCTAAGCTTATGTAGAATGAGTTAATTCTATTTGTTAATAGTTCTGCACGAGATGCGCTAACTGAAGGGGGTGTTTCTGCTTCTTCTAATGAAGGGATTGAAGAACCTTCTGCTGCTCTTTCAAGTTCTTCGC
The DNA here is from genome assembly GCA_018398815.1 of Conus ventricosus. NCBI lineage: Eukaryota > Metazoa > Mollusca > Gastropoda > Neogastropoda > Conidae > Conus > Conus ventricosus. The sequence continues at coordinate 25,580 of JAFLJL010003841.1, forward strand.
GCAATGAAGGAACTAATTCTGTTTCATCTTCTTCAAATGAAGGGCCTGGCAGATATCTTTCTTCTTCAATAGGATTAATCGGGTCAAAATCTTCATCCATATTTTTTATTTATGTTCTTTTTTGTTTTATAAAAAATGAACTCATACGGTTGTGACCTCGATCCATACAGAAAAGAGAAGGAACCCCACGGCGTAAAAGGTATAAGGCAGACTGTAATTAGTGTAAATACTCCATCAACAGTTCAGCTGGACAGGCTTTAATAGTAAAGTTCCCTGATCTTGGCGCTGATGATGTTATAATGCCAGGCACTGCTAAACTATCATTCAAAATAGATATTACATCGGCAGATCCTAATGCTACTGTTGTTGCTAATTTAGGCAGGCTATCGTTAAACATATGGCAATCAAACTAGAGGGTAGAGAAGTCTTTGTACTAAACGAGGCGGACATTTTTGCCCTCTATTCTGACCTAGGGCTGCCTAAAAAAGAAAGGAAAGAGAAAGTTTATCAGGGAATAGAAAGCCCAAACGGTCTCAAGCACAGGCTTAAAGCGGGGGATGCAAAGAATGATGTTAAAGATGAGGCAGTAGCAGAAGCATCTGGCAACAGATTCTGCATCCCTCTAGATTTTGAGCTGTTAAAGACGCATATGCCATATTACCAAGGTGCACTAAAAGAAAAACTTACTTATAGACTGACATTTAATCCTAGCGGTTCTGTTGTTTTGTCTGAAGATCCTGAAGCCAAATACACAGTTAGCGACATTTCTCTTGAGTTTGATGTTGTTACTAACCCCGAACTGGCTGGAACAATCTTAACCCAGTATAAAAGTAAAACGGTTATTTATTATGAAAACGTTATACACTCCATTACAGAAAATAGAAACAAGCGAGACACTCTTTGGAACATACATCTAAATCAGTCTCTGAAGTCTTTAAAAGGAATTTTGTTCTTGTTCACTGAAGAAACAACTCCTTTTCATAGAGAAGCAGAAGCGTTTTATAATCCAAAAATTGAGAAGGTTGACTGTGCAATAAATGGCAAGTCTGATCAGTTGTATTCGGGTCGCGGACTTTTACCTCACCAACACTTCGATGAAATAAGAAAGTTATTCGCTGGAGGTAGGCAAAGAGATCCTGCAGTTGATCGTGTATGTAAAAAAAACTTCGCCTTTATGATGTAAGACTCGAAGACTACTTAATAACTAAATATGGGCTGTGGCTGGATTTTAGATCCACATTTGACAACAGATTGTTTGGAAGTGGAGAAAGGGTAGGGCAAGATGGTAAAAAATAAATATTCACAAGAAAGCAGACGGAAACGCCCCAATACAAATGCATGTTTTTATGATTGTGATGCTCAGCTAAACATTGAAGAAAACAGGCTAAAAGACGTGGCTTATTAAAATGCAGAAGAAATATTCTAATAAAAACAGATGGATAGCTTGAAGTTTCTGCCAAAAGATCCGCACTGTTCTCTTATTTGCGGGATTACTGGGTGTGGGAAAACTGTCTTCGTACTTGATTTGTTACAAACAATATACAGGTTTCATTACGAGCACATTGTTATATTCTGCACAGCCATTAAGCACAACAAGTCTTACAAAGAAAGGAAGTTTATTTGGACAGACGATAATATATTTTTAGTTGACCCTAGCGACAAACTGAGCGACTGTTTAGAACATTACTACAGACTATTTGAGGGAACTGAAACACTGTTTATTATTGATGACTGTTCAGCTGAACGAGACATTGTTAAAAAAAGAAAAGCTCTATCAAAGCTAGCCTTTAGCGGCCGCCACGCCTTAGTTTCCGTGTGGCTTTTAACTCAAAAATACAATGCCATCTTAAAAGACTTTCGATCGCAGTTAAAATCGGATGTATTATTTTACACTAAGGACAAAGATAGTTTTGAAGAATGTTTAAGTGAAAATTATATAATAAGTGACAAAGATGAGCTAAAAAAATAAAAGAGCAGTTAGAAAAATCTAAGCACGCTAAGCTATACTTACGGACCGACCCCCCAGTTCAATACGTTTGTTTATTATAATTTGTTTATTATTGATTGCGTATTGTAAATTGTTTATTATAATTTTTTTTATGAAAAGAATGTCTCAGGAGCCAGCAGAATCAAAAGCGCAGCTAGCTCCTAAATGCACTGCAGTAGAGCTAAAAGACCTAGCAGACACAACCGAGTTTGATTTAATAGGAGTGCCAGGAAATGTTTATGGATTTGAATACACAGATGATGGGGTTTACAAACGAACAGAAATCGAAGACAAAAAAACGACAGCAATATCCTACCCTAGAAGAGATAAGAAATTTAAGGGCAAACGATTTTGGCAAACATGAATACAAACTTCATAAAGAGAGAATGCTTGGGCGTTGCTTCCTGAAATTGCTTGGAATTTAAAGTTTGAACTACGAAGCCCCAATGTATACTTTGATAAGAACAACAATTTTAGAAAATCCTTAAATGCAGGCCCCTTTCTTGTTAGCCTGGTTCCAGGAACACAACAGAAAAAACAGATTGAAATAACTAAGCGAGGTTCTGAATATATGCTACAGAGAAAAAAGTCCTTAGCAGAAGTGGGGGGTGACACCGTCGGCTTAGAATTTAACCCAAAGCTAGAATCACTACCTAGGCAAATGACGATGATTTTTCGCTTATTTATTACTCCGAGGGAGGGCGATCCTAGTTTGCCAGAACATACGTTAATCAGAGGTATACAAATAAAGGCTGAAAACTTGGATGCCCCTTAAGCTCGTTATTGCAATTACTAAAAACGGAGACGAAATAAACACACCTTCCATCATCTGACAAGGTTACTGTGATGGTTGACAAAGACAAACTAACAGTACTCGACTTTATTTTCATTAAATATGTTGATTTTATTGCGTTTTACTCTGTTGATGAAGTGCTGCCAGAAGGATTAATAAAAAGATATGTATAAGATTAATTAAAAAAAATAATCTTATTTAAAAAATGGAGGTTCAACAGTTTAGGTTAAAGCAAATAACTGAACTTCAAAAGGAATAGTTGCAAAACCAGACGACTGCAGGCGGAAATCTAAACAAATCTTAAATAAATGTTAGCGAACCGCCCAGAGAACGTGGACAAACGAGTCACAAGACAAAACACAACGCGTTTCGACCTCATAGGTCTTCATCGGGTGATAAATAAACGAATAAAACAACGAAAATTCACTTAGCTTTGATCGCTTCAGAAGGAAATAGAAAGCGACTTGGATAAGTATAGAGTTTACTAGAAAGAAATATGCTAAAGCTTTAAATACTCTTTCTTATGTAATTACTGGCTCATCAGCTGTAGCTAGTGTAAGTGCTGGGTCTAGTGTTGCTCTTTTAGCTACTGGGGTTGGAGCGCCAGCCTCTTTAGCATTAGGAGGCCTTGGTTTAGGTTTAGGCGCTGTGTCTATGATTGTAAGTGCTGTTTTAAAAAAATTAACTCCTAAATTACAAAAGCACACTGCCATTGTAGCCCTAGCATCAGCAAAACTTTGTTCATTAAGATTAAGAATAAGCAAATCATTACAGGATGCAAACATTACAGACGAGAATTTCAGAAGCTTATGGCTGATGGTGAGGATTCCAGACGACAAAAAATTGAACTACAAAGGAGTGAGAAAGACTTTTACTTCACGACAGGTAGACACTGATGCAATTAAACAGAACATTGAAAAACAAACACATGATCATTAAACCCAAAATAGTTAAAAAAAGTTTAACAAAATGGTTTACAGACTTAAATTACCCTAAGACAATTAACACCGCTGTCACGAGTTTGTCACGAGGCCTACGACGTTTGACCCATCTGGGGTGGCGGAATTACTCATTTATTTATTGTCGTTGCTGTTGTCGTGTATCCGTCCCTTAATGTGGTTGTGGTGCGTTTGCACCTTAATGTCGTTCAGTTCAGGTTAGTTTACTTTCTCTCTCTCTCTCTCTAATTTCACTGCCCGTGCGATTCATCCTGCAGGTCACGGGTGGCTGGTTACCTTTCTCTCGAACTTGCTGTCTGTCGGCCTCTCGCCTGTCTTTTTACCTGTCGCACGTGCTTCATTTCTGTTAGTTTGAGGTATTCTCACTCTGTGACGTAGCGTGGCATGTTGGCCGCCCATCGCTTAGGCAGGTTTTCTCTTCACTCGAGCGGAAGATGTCTCTGGGAGCGCCTGCTCCGTCCTGGTTCTTCACCTTATGTCGAAGGTACAGTCGTACCTTCATTTCCTACAGTCGCCTGTAGAGAGAGGACATCACTTCTTCTTTTTCCGCATCTGCGCTTCGTCCTCTCGACTGGACAGAGGCAGAGAGAGTCGTTGACCCGCCTCTTCTGGGTCACCCACGGGTAGCTGGTAAGCATCAGTTTCGTGGTTCGTTTGTTGTTGTTGTTTTTTCTCCATTGTTAGCCGGCTAATTCTTCTCTTTTGCGCAATTGTCTTTTGTTTTCAAAATTGTAAAAGAAATATTGTTTGAGACCTTTTCTCTGGTTAATTCAATCTTTAACCTGGCCATTCTAAATTATATCCCAAAATTCTTTCTCCTGTTTATGCATCTGGTGATGCGGTAGTCGTGGGGATGGGAGAGAACCTGGTGATTCAGGTTGGTACTTGCTTGGTCTCGCTCGTCCGCCCCTGTCACATTCGCCGGACTCTTATTCTTCAGCCACCGTCTGTTTGTGTGTGCAAGGAGAACGAGTTTTATGTTCGCGAGCGTGCGTACGCATGATTTGTCGTTTGGATGCGTGGTTGGAGATTGTGTTATTTTGAAATGTGGCTATAAAATGTGATAATACGCCATTGAATTATTATTTGCAAATGTGGTGGCAGTTATAAAGCGACGGTTGCTGTGTTGGTTCATTTCCTAAGAAAGGAAAATGTTAAACGTGAGAGAGAGAAGGATGAAGATAATCATATTGTTTTATAGCCTGTTAATTTAATGCAGTCCTTACTGCTTCGTATGAGAAGACTTTAACGAATATTCCTGATTTGGTTGTTTGTTGTGTTATGCTCAGGTCTGTGTTGAGCTGGTGTTTGGTGTATTTAGTAGACCTCCCCTCGCCCATCATGCGAGTGGCTGTTAGGATTTAACAGCATGGGTCAGACTGTACTGACTGCGGGGTTCCAGTACCCTTCCCTCCCTTTCTTCTCTCCTCCCAGCTACCTTTCCCTCCTCCTGGGAGCTTTCACCCGGAGCTTGCACTGGTTGGGGCCACGCACTGGTTGGGACCACGCACTGGTTGGGACCACGCACTGGTCGGTACCACGCACTGGTTGGGGACCACGCACTGGTGGTACCGCGCATCTGGTTGGGATCACGCACATGGTTGGGACCACGCACTGGTTGAGGCCACGTACTGGTGGAAAAGCCCGTGGGCTTGGCTAGCCGGTCCTGATCCCTCGTCCAGACCTCCAACAACAACGCCGCCCCCCCCCCCCCCCCCCCCCCCCCCCCCCGGGGCGCGCTCTCCACCGTCCGTGTGCGTGTCAAGGTGTCGGCCTTGAACGACTCTCTTCAAGAACCGACCCGTTTGGAGCACCTAGTGCGACAGGGTGCTCCCAGTAGACTTTGGAGAGGCAGGGTGTGGAGGCACTCCATGGTGTGGAAAGGAGGTGCTGGAAATGTTTGTTTATAGTTGTGTAATATGTCATATGTGTTGAAATGCTTGATCGTGAATTGTGTAAGTCGTATATTGAAATGCTTGATTGTGATTGTGCATTGTTGTTGTGTTGAATGCTTGATCGGATTGTGCATGGTGCGTGTGTTGAATATTTATTTGCGATTGTGTGTGTTGATGTGAATAAATGGGGTCGATCGTAATCTTTCTTGTGTGGGCTCTTGCGAGGCGTGTGAGGTCAGTCACTCCCTTCACTCCCATCTAAACTGATCCTGTCAGGGCAGACCTCCAGGGTCGGTCTGACAATTGTGGGGGCTCGTCCGGATGTGAAGGGCTCTGACTGTCTCTCTCGTTTCGCGGATACCTGTTTAGTTCTGTCTGTTTTGTATTCGTTTAGTTAGTTAGTTGTGGGTGGTTGCTGGGTGACTCTAGCGTGAAGGGAGTCTTTTGGTGCCTGAGGGAACATCCGGCGTGACTGGGGAATCGAGTCGAGACGAAGGGAGTCGACCGCGTCCAGACCTCTTTCCGCCGGGTACCTCACGCAGATGCGGCCGTAAGTCTCGCCTTTCTGTTGCCACTCAGTCTGCTATTCCTGTTTTGTGTTAACCAGTTTTCTTAACCGGGTGGTTGAGTACAGTGGGGTATCGGACGTTATGTCACTTTTTCCCCCTCTCCGATTTCGTCTGCCATTTGTTTTTTTTCCGGTGAGCCCCACCGCACTGTTGCTCGTGCTGTGGAGCGCGGTGTTGCCAGAGTGGGAGCAGCCGGAACACATCACACACACACACACACACATCCCTAAAATATTTGTTTCTTTCTAGTGAATTGTCTTTCCCCTGTATTTGGAAATCGTAGGATATTGTTGTCATGGCAACGTCCGGTGCTGGTGGTATGGCGACGCGTGCGTCGAAGAAGAAGGGATCAAAATGTATCCCTACTATTAGTACCAGTACTTCGACTACAGTGACTCTACTTATTCCAGTGCTGTAGCAGATAGTCCAGTGAGTACTTTTACTACTTCTTTGCTAAGGGATCTTCCTGTTGAGACCCCGACTGGCACTTCCGCTCGGAAGCGTCAGAGTATAGCGAAGCAACTGTGGGCTTCTGTTTGAGTTGCAGAAACCAAAGCCCTCTCTTCTCCGTGCTTCCCCTCGTAAGGAATACGCCCAGGGAGACTTTCTCATGGGAAAGTCGAGACCCAAGAGACGGGTCAGACGGTCATCCTCCCGTGTCGGGAGTGGTGAATCCTTCCCAGGACATCACCTCTGTCCTGATGTTTTTGGAGCGACAGCGACGTGAGGATGAGGCCCTCCGTAGGAAGAGGCCGTCAGGCAGGAAGCCCCGCGGAGGGAAGAGTTGGATAGGATGGAGGCTCTGCGCAGAGAGGAGACTGACAGACAGGAGATTCTGCGTAGAAGAGGCTATGCTGCGCAGAGAAGAGGCTGCCAGACAGGAAGCTCTGCGTAGGGAGGAGGAAACTCGGCGTAGGGAGGAGGCTGCCAGACAGGAAGCCCTCCATCAGGAAGAGTTGGATCAGCGTAGGGAGGAAGAAGATCAGCGTAGGGAAGAGCTGCCAGACAGGAGCTCTACGTAGGAAGAGATGGAACAACTTCTTTCGCGGGCTCCCGCATCTGTAAGTCAGGGGGTTAATCACCAGGCAAGTGATAGAATTAGAGGCCCAAAGTTAAAGCTTCCAGAGTTCAGACCTAGTGAGGACATTGATAAGTTCTTAGAGCATTTTGACAAGGTTGCTAGTTCATACCAATTGTCTGAGGAACAAAAGGCCATGCACCTTTTTTCTGGATTATCAGGTGCTGCAAGGGAGTGTGTCCACTCTAAATGAAGGTGCGTCTTATGCAGACATGCAGTTAGCTCTGCGTAAGCGTTTCCACCTTACCCCAGAGACGTACAGGAGGAAGTTTAGGTCCATGAAAAAGAATAACGATGAGACCTTCGTGCAGTTTGAGATAGGCTGCGCAAAACGCTAGGGTACTGGCGTCAGTTGGCTAAGCTGGAGCTGGAGGATCTGATTCTCATCGAACAGCTGACCAACACTGTGTCCCCAGAGTTGAGGATCCGTATAGGCGAGACAGCACCTCAGGATTTCGCGCTGCGATTCATACCGCTGAGGTGTTTGCTGAAGCCCGTAGAGCGTATGGGCATCGCTCAGACACGGACAGGAAGACCCCCACAGGATTTAGTGGCGATAAGGCGCCGACGACTGCTAGCGGGTTGAACAAGGCAGGCAATTCATCAGGGATTTCAGCACCCCGGTTCGTTTTCTTTGTGGTCATCCCGGCCACATTAGGAAAGATTGCCCTAAAGCCGCCGGTAGTTATGGGCTAGTCCTTCCCAGCGTCCTCGTGCCTCGGCTAACGTGGGGTCCATCCCAGCTTCTGGTGGTACAGAGTGCCCGGTGTTTCTTTCTGTTGTTGGTTCTTCCTTGGTCGACACCATCAGGGATTCGGGAGCATCAACGCTCTTTGTGGATAAGGATTTGGTTTCTCGTGAGGCTCGGGGGCGCCAGTTATTGATGTGTGCGGGTTGGAGGCTGGTTTTACCTCCACCCGTCCTTCTGTACTCATTCCTATCTCCACCCCCTACTTCTGTGGCGAAGTGTGGCCATCGCGGTGGAGCGACCTCTGTATTCCCTTCTCATAGGGAATACTATCACCTTTGCGGACGGACGCAGTCAGTCTGTGTCTACGGATCTGCCCGTACAGGCGTGTGTGGGAGTTACCCCGCGCACAAAAGCTAAGAAGCAGAAGCAGGAATTGCGTCCCGTTCTACAGCCGATCTCTGACGAGGTTCTGGCCAGGTCGACCCTGCTACCATGGCCGCCTTCAGGCCAGGACTTGGATGTCCAACGCCTGCGACAACTGGTGGATCGTCCCGCTCAGTCTGCCCGATACGCCAAGATGAGCTTCATGCTCCACAAGGGATCCTCTTTAGGGTTTTCACTCGGGCAGATCGGGTAAGCAAGCAACTAGTTGTTCCCCAAAACTTGAGAGAATCTGTTCTCCGGCAGGCCCATGATTCACCTATGGCAGGTCACATGGGCTCAAAGAGGACTCTCGAGCGAGTAAGACAAGACTCTTTTGGCCAGGGATGAACTCACAGGTTAGGCAGTACTGCCGCAGTTGCGATGTCTGCCACGGACAACGCCTAGGGGTTGCTTGAAGCGTGTTCCCCTAGGGTCAGTGCCACGGTTGGGGAGCCATTCAGCAAGGTTGGGGTCGACCTGGTGGACCCATTAATCCACCATCCAATCGCGGTCACCGCTACATTTCGGTAGCGGTAGACTATGCGACTCGATGCCCAGAGGCTGCCCCGCTATAGGACTATCGAACCCCTACTATTGCTGAGGCCTCCGGCAGATTTGGACACGCACTGGCGTGCCCAAGAAGAAGTACGGCCGAAGTTTGTACTGGAGAGCGATCATCAACCTCTCCAGTGCCTGGACCGGATCCGGCCAGTCAGTCGTCGACTCATGGGTTGGGCAGTGGAACTGCAGAGTCATGCGTTCACTTTCCGTCCATATCAAGGGTTCCTGTAATACGGATGCTGACTATCTTAGCCGAGCTCCGTAGTCAGCACATGGGAAAATCAGTCAGAGGGACACTCCCCTCAACCAGGGTTATTCCCTTTTTGTTTCTGTATCAGGTGTAGTGATAGTTTTTCACTTCAGTGATGTTAAACGATAGTGAATCACCAATGGTTCGGATTGTTACTTTTCATGTTGGAAGGTTTGCCTAGTTTTTTGATAAATGTAGTATTATGTATTTCCCTGTGTGATACTATCGTGGAATGTTTTGTATTGGATTTATCGTACTCTGTCGATCACAGAGGGTTGGGTTCGGTCCCATTGTTGTGAATTTGCACATGCGCCGAGGTTCAAAGGAGCACTGTATCTCAGAGAAACAGATGCTTTTAGAAGGGGGTTTGTCACGAGTTTGTCACGAGGCCTACGACGTTTGACCCATCTGGGTGGCGGAATACTCATTTATTTATTGTCGTTGTTGTTGTCGTGTATCCGTCCCTTAATGTGGTTTGTGGTGCGTTTGCACCTTAATGTCGTTCAGTTCAGGTTAGGTTTACTTTCTTCTCTCTCTCTCTCTCTCTAATTTCACTGCCCGTGCGATTCATCCTGCAGGTTCACGGGTGGCTGGTACCTTTCTCTCGAACTTGCTGTCTGTCGGCCTCTCGCCTGTTCTTTTTACCTGTCGCAGGTGCTTCATTTCTGTTAGTTTGAGGTATTCTCACTCTGTGACGTAGCGTGGCAGTTGGCCGCCCCCTTAGCGGGTTTTCTCTTCACCGAGGGGAAATGTCTCTGGAAGCGCCGCCCGGCCTGTTCTCCCCACGCGAAGGTACGTGGGTCCCTTTCTTTTTCCACATCGGCCTTAGAGGGGGAACATCACTTTTTTTTTTCCGCATCTGCGCTTTTTCCTCTCACGGAAAAGGGGGAAAGGAGAGCGTTTACCCCCCTTCTGGTAAACCAGGGGTAGCTGTAAGCATCATTTTTCGGGGTTCGTTGTTGTTTTTTTTTTTTTTTTCCTTTGTTACCCGGGCTAATTCTTCTTTTCGCAATTTCTTTTGTTTTAAAAATTGTAAAAAAAATATTTTTTGAGACCTTTCTCGGGTTAATTAAAATTTTTAAAAACCTGGCCTTTTTAAAATTTATACCCAAAAAATTTTTTCTCCTTTTATGCATCTGTGATGCGGAAACGGTGGGGGGGGAGAGAACCTGGTGATCGGGGTTGGTACTTGCTTGGTCTCGCTCGTCCCCCCCTTCACATTCGCCGGACTCTTTTTCTGGGCCACCGCCCGTTTGTGTGGCAAGGAGAACGATTTTATTTTCGCGACGGCTACGAAATTTTTGTCTTTTGGGGATCGGGGTTGGAGATTTGTTTTTTTTGAAAAGGGCTATAAAAGTGAAATTACGCCATTGAATTATTTTTTCAAATGTGGGGCAGTTTAAAAAGCACAGTTGCGTGTTGGTTCATTTCCTAAGAAAGGAAAAGTTAAACGTGAGAGGGAAGGGAAGTAATTTTATATTTGTTTTATAGCCGTTAATTTAATGCATCCCTTACCTCTTCGTATGAGAAGACTTTTAAAGAAAATTCCGATTTTTGGGTTGTTGTTGTGTTATCCCAGGCTTTTGACTGGTGTTTTTGGTGTATTTAAAAGACCTCCCCCCCCCTCAACGAGTGCGTTAGGTTTAAAAGCATGGGCAGCTGTACTGACTGCGGGGTTTCCCGTACCCTTCCCTCCCTTTCCCTTTTCCCTCCCCCTACCTTTTTTCCCCCCTCCTGGAGCTTTACCCCCAGCTTGCACTGGGTTGGGGCCACGCACTGGTTGGGGCCCGCACTGGTTGGGACCACCACTGGGGGTTAAACCCCCACGGTTGGGACCCCGGGCACTGGTGGACCGCGCCTGGTTTGGGTCACGCACTGGGGTTGGGCCCCCGCACTGGGGAGCCACTCTGGTGGAAAAAGCCCGGGGCTTGGCTAGCCGGGCCAAACCCCTCCAGGAAACCCCAACAACAACGCCGCCCCCCCCCCCCCCCCCCCCCCCCCCCCCCCCCCGGGGGGCGCTCCTCCACCGTCCGGGGGCGTGCAAGGGGGCGGCCTGAACGACCTCTTCAAAACCCACCCGGGTTTTTGGCACCATGCACAGGGTGCCCCGTAGACTTTGAGAGGCAGGGGGGTGGGGGCACTCCATGAGTGGAAAGGGAGGGCGGAAAGTTGTTTTTTATTTTTATAGTCAAATTTTAAATCTTGATCGTGATTGTGAGCGTAATTGAAAAGCTTGATTGTGATTGTGCATGTGGGGTTGGAATCGATCGTGATTTTGCATGGTGCGTTTTGAAAATTTATTTTGGGTTTTTGGGGGTGGGAAGAAAAAATGGGTGCGTTCGTATCTT